>JAQIWG010007774.1:0-12013 GCA_034695025.1 Chamaedrilus cognettii | reverse complement strand
TATACATACCTGTGTGCGTATACATACCTGTGTGCGTATACATACCTGTGTGCGTATACATACCTGTGTGCGTATACATACCTGTGTGCGTATACGTGTGTTTCTTCATGTCCGACTTCTGATGAAATCGCTTGTCGCAGAAGCAGCAGCGGAAGGGACGCACGTCGCTGTGAATGAGCAGATGCGTGTAGAGAGTGGAGGAACGCTTGAATCTCTTCTCGCACAGATAACAGCCGAAACCTCCCTTGGCCGCAACCGCTTGAAGCGGCGTGTCCTTCAGCCTCGATGCTCGGCTTGTATTCAGCTTTGAGTGAGCTGCGTAGAGTTGTGCGTGATCCTGTGTCTTGTGACCGCGATCCTGTGTCTTGTGACCGTGATCCTGTGTCTTGTGACCGTGATCCTGTGTCTTGTGACCGCGATCGTGGACGTAGTTCAGCGACGTTGCTTTGGTGATATGTCCAACGCCGTCGTCGCAGGAATAGTGACTGTAACCAATAACGGCGGTCGCCTTAGCGTGATGTATTCCGTTATGGAACTTTTCCTTTCGATCAAGGCACGTCGTGAAATGTGCAGAAGTATCCATGACTTCATGCTGCTGAACCACTAACGTTCCATTCTTGATGGTTGGTCGATGGGTGGCGTTGACAAATCCGATAGATCTGCATTGGCACGGGGACAACTTGGGCTCGGATTCAGTCGTCAAGGCCTCTTCAGTAGCATTGTAAACTTTATCTTTAATGGGTTGACTATTGTCTTCGTCTAATACACTGTCGATATATGGTTTCCATATGCGACGCTTTTGCATTTTAGTGTTGGGAGCCGAGCGCGTTGTGGTTCCTGATGTTGTTGAAAATTTGCTGAGTTCGTACTTCAATAAATTTTGAAACTTTCGCCTGCGATCAGCGGCGGATTTGTTTGACATTGAATCGACAAGTTCGGCGGTCATTTCCACGTTAGTCCACGTTTTGGAGTAAGACGAGTTTCGAACCGGTGGTGTTGGCCTACAGTGCGCGGCGGCATCGAAATGTAGAACGGGCACTTGATGCGACATCTGGCCACAGTGCGGTCGATTCGGCGACTTCGCTTCATCGCATTCTGAAGATGTGTTGTCTTCAAAAAACAACAGCAGTTACTCAATACATTAGAGGCAATAGATTCAATCAAGTATAATGCAGCGTAATTATAAAATGACTGTAGGACTTATTCATGGTAAACTCGATCGATTATTAATGATATTTCATAGCCTACGACAGCATTATTGTCCTTGACCCAGGAGTTTAGGCCTATAAGCCTACATGTATGTGGACATACAATAGTTTAGAGATCATCACATAGGCTGCTAGGCATCATCTTTGCATTACGATAGTCATACGTTTAAAATCGCTTTCTTTCTTGTACGAAACAGCCGCGGATAATAAAGCCAACATCATTTAGACTCATTCAACAGCCTATTCTTACATTTTTTCATGATTCGTTTGTGTAATAAATTGGCCTAACCTGGCCTAGGCCTATTCTTAAAACTAAACTGCGACAGAATCTTTGTAGCATGATAATAATTATTACAGCTAGTCTTAAATAATTAATTGCAATGTCCGAAATAACCCCGCTTCGCGTAATAAGTCTTATTACTTTGCTGACAAGGACTCGATTTGTTTTTCCTGAAGATTAGATCTGCGAACAGCCGATCGATGGTTAAAATATAAATATGGCCTCGGCCTCTCTTTCCTCGCGTTGTGTTGTGTAAAAAATCCAACTTTTGTGAGATCTAACAGCTTCGATTTGTATATATATATATATATATACACATACGGAGATGTGTGAGTAATTGACCTCGCAAGATGATTCTACTGATAAGATTCGTTGTGATTATTGTACTGTCATACATGTATATAACACGAATAACGTGATTTTTGGTATAAAGGCCTCTGGACTATTATAGGCTATATAGTGTTACAGTGTGCATGACAGATTATGACAATGTACCCAGTGACCTGAAGATTCATTATATTCTTGAAAGGCCTGAGCAAGACTCATCAAGTATCCATTGCAGCTGCACTGTTGCACTATTTGTGTGTGGTCCGGAATCTCCTTTAGGCCTAATATAGGCCTACAGGGCCTAATGCAATTACAGGAGAAGTGTCGGGTTTTAGGCCTACTTATTTTCAGCTACTCGATGTCATTGAACTGCATTAATTCTTTATTCAACTCAAGAAATCTGTACTTTTTACATGCTGCGACATCACTGTAACAGAATGTCATGTACACTGTACATACATAGTATACATAGCATACATGCGAGACGACATCGTGTCTAAAATTTAAATGTGAGTCGTAGACTTCGGACGCGACAAATTAGTTGCAGACGTGAAGTAATCAAGATTCAATAAAAATTTATTAGGGGCCTATTCTCACGTTCAACTCCAGCAAGACTTGTCTATATTTAACATCTACACGTGTATAACTATTTTCAGCTACTCGATGTCATTGAACTGCATTAATTCTTTATTCAACTCAGAAATCTGTACTTTGTGCAGACTATACAGTATATCGACATCGCTACCGGGTACTATACTGGTATGTATGTATGTATGTATATTGCACTTTTAACGCACCAAGAATATGTCATGCAAACGGAGATGGAAAAACATCATTTGCTTGAATCGTAGGTGCGGATTATTCGCAGTGGCGTGGTCTGGGATAAAAGTCTAGCCGACGGACTTGTAAAAAAGTTACCCGAGCAGGTCGGGGAACGAAGTGTGACTTACAGCTCATAGCTCCCCGGGCGAGTCGTAAAAGGCGACTAGGCGAAAGGGGAGCCGTTATGTGGCGGCTCTCTTACACAGAACCGGACTGTAATAGTCTTTGTTACTCGCACACGGTCTTTAAAGCTTAAAAAATATGTGAAAAAGATGTGTAGCAATATCTTCGTGATCTTACCATGCTGGACGCGTGTGGATGCGCCACCCAGCGTCCTCGCATCACTGACGCCATCAGACGACAGAGCGTCGGCTCTGCTGCAGTCGACGTTAATGCAAGCTGCTGGGTCACCCGCGCACTTCAAGGCGCACTTCCACACTGCGGGACCGTTGAGTGTTGGACAGCGATGTCGCACCAGAAATGCGCGAGGCATCTCGAGTTAGTATCTCGATGAGAAACTACTGTAGCCTGCTATAAATAGGATCGGCATATAGGCGTACATGTTGTTTGTGTATATAGAAGCGGGAGAAACTAGGATTTAGGTTTGGTTTGCCTTCTTTGCGTAACCTTGGTTTGCCTTGTACACGTCGTTTTTCTGCTGAGAGGCTACTTACAATTATACATGTAGAGATGGAGGGGAGGGCGGAAGTTAAACCAATAGTGGCCAAAAAATTATTCTCAAGCTCTAATATCCGTACCCACCATTGCGAGTTAACCGCGAGTTGACTCAATCGGCGGATTGAGTGACGTCACGCTGGGTACAGGAGATTGACAACCGTCACTCTCAACTCGCCGATTGACCAACTCGAGGTTAACTCGCAATGGTGGGTACGGATATAAGCCCATCTCTCTTTACTCTCGTTACTCGTTACTCTCGGTCTCGTTACTCTGGTAGACTTCTGTAGGCCCTGACAGTTTTCAAGCTGTGACGCTCTCCAGCGCACAAATTCATTTACATTGTAGACATACATCCATAAATATTCACACACTGTATGCATTATGCTAAGATTAATCACATTGCCAAAACCATCACTAATTTCAATTTCACGATAGGGACAGCCACAACCTTTTTTCAAACAACCCGCGTTGCAGCGGGGCGATAAACTAGATCAAATAATATAATGTGGGATCATAATTATATTGAGGACGAAACGACATAAACCTTTTGTCAAAAACGAGATGCATGCATACAGGCTCGTAGCATGAGCGGGGGGGGTGGGGGGCAAAGCCCCCCCTGCTGGAAAGGTCTGCCCCCCCTGCTCCCAGAAAAGTTACTATTAGCTTATGGGCTGGCTTCCCCTGCTCTTTGTGGAAATAATGCATTTGCCGCCCTGCTCTGTGTATAGTAAAGCCTTTGCCCCTCCTACTTGGTCGGATATGTTGTCAAGTAGGGAAAAAAATGGATAATGACTGTTAAGAATAGCTCGATAAATGTCTGTCAGCACCTCCCCCCGCCCTCCCTCCGTCGCGAAGTAGAAAGGACGGAAAAGGAAAACTAGAACTGCAGATAGGGAGTAAAAAGTTCTGCCCCGTACGAAAATCTTCTCCCCTCCCCCCGCTGAGTTTGGTTACGCTACGGGTCTGCATGCATATGAATAGTGTTTATAATACGTGCACGAATGTCGTGAACAATGTTCTTTTCAGTTTCTCATCAAATTAGACCTAGAGCCATGCGCGATAACAGCTTGCCACGCATCTGTTGGCAGCTTGGCAATGACGCGAACTATCAATCCTATCAATTTGTACACTTGTAGGCTAGACCTAAACATCGCCGCTTTCGACGGCGATGAACTTTCAAAATGTTCGACTTGCATTGATTTGTCAAACTTGAACTATAAGATTCAGCAGGCTAATGAATAGATTTTGTGAATGAAAATCTATCGGAGTTTTTAACAGTAAATTGCGTTTAAACTGCACTGCTACCTAGCCCTACGCTATTGATTTTTCTCACGTTTCTACCACTTCAATTGTGTGTTAGAGTTTGTGTTAGATCAATGTGCGTTGTAATATATTTCGTAGGCTTCATGTAATTTGGACCACTTTTTTGCGTTCCTTTTTAATTTCTCTTTCTGCTGAACTTCATGCTTTTCTCACAATGCATTAAATTTCTCTTCATAGGCCTTTTGCAATTTTTGTCGATTTTGCATTTTGTACATTAAGTGTCTATTAATAATTAATAAGTTTCGTGTTAATTAAATATAATTAGTAATTATGTGACTGATGATAATATAATAAAAATAGTAACTATGTTTGTGGTATTATGTTGATTTTATTTTCTCGCTCAGTAACTGTGCTATCAGTTATTCAATGCTTTTATCTCTTGACCACTGCGTCGATTTCTATGACGTTGATTTCCTTGTAGGTGCCATATATAGTGTCCCTTATGGACCTGTGGTTTTAGCCTTTTTTGTATCTGGCGTGATTTGTACTTTTCACACCCTGTCTGTGTTCGATGCAAAATCAAATCAAATATATAAATATATATATATTTAACATCTACACGTGTATAACTATTTTCAGCTACTCGGCGATGAACTTTCAAAATGTTCCACTTGCATTGATTTATCAAACTTGAACTATAAGATTCAGCAGGCTAATGAATAGATTTTTAGTTCTTTTATCGTGTGCTATGGGGTATCAGGCCCATTTCGATTTTGTTGTTACCGAAACGATGGCGCAGCTTTGAGAGTCTGTTGTCAGCCTCTGGTGATTTCGCTTATTCGAAATTTTTGCGGTGTTTTCTAGCTATTTAATGGTAGGGGATCTTAACCTTTTCTGTTACCAGGAGCACTCAATTTTAGCAGAAGTTGAAAAAATTAAGATAGAATTACAAAATCTCAGTGCACAGAAGACGTACAATGCAGTGAGGTTATTTGAATTAGCCAACGGCGGTCATTAATAAAAATTAATTAAACTGCTGTCAAGTGTGCCGTTACGCTGTCGTTTGTCTTCTAGGGATTTTTATATATTGCTTTAAAAACTAATGATGAGATATTGTAATCATATTACTTACATGATCTATTGATATTCATTATCATCTATAACTAAAGCAATTAAAACACACATTTACATTAAAATTCATTTATTATTAATGGTGCGTCAATTTCAAATAATCCATTCTTAATATTATTTTGTTCCAATATGAAATACAACTTAGATTTCATATGAAGTAAACATAAAAAGTGGCACAAACATCACCGAAAATATTATATAACTTCAACAGTTTTGAGACACAGGTAACAAATACAACCTGCTACTGTTAATTTTTTGTTCGCCTTCAAATATCAATTTACTACAGAAAATCAAAAATCCGAGACAAGAACACGCAATATCAGTGGAAATTACAAAAAAAATTATCATCCAAAAAGCCCTGTACCCCTCAACGTGTTCACAAATTTGAAACTAAGATATATATGCGGCATTAGCAGTAGAATTCATGAACAATTTTGTTCGTTTCTGCAAGCATCTTAATTCTCAGAAAAACACCTTCACTTTTATTAAAAAGAATCATTACTACAAACTGCTGCGATCAAAACAGAACAACAAATATGATACAAAGTTTTACATAAAAACACCAAGGCAAGAAAACAATTCAAATCTCTTTGGCAGTGTCGCTAGACAAATCTCTGAATCACTGCCTATCCATTCAAATCAAATGAACAGTGTTACAAAATAGACGGACCGCCACAGTGCAGTACTAGAGTACTCAAGTATCAATCTCGAACCTAGATTAATCTAGAAACAGGTCAAACCAGTTAAGATTTTCGCATCTTCTAATAAGATCACGATGCCAAAACCTTCTTAGCTTTCAGTTAGTCTGTCATACAATCTCAGCTGTAAGGTGCCCCCTGCAGGCTGGGGAACAAATAGTTGGCTTGCAGCCCAGAGCTCCCCTGGCGAGTCGTAAAAGCCGACTAAAGATGGGGGAGCGGTATATAGTCTTTACGCTACGCACCAAACTAGAAAAAAACTAAAAAAACTGCCGTAAGGTCATAAAGCAACCCTATGGTCCTGGGTTCAATGATCGGCCTTCTCCTTCGCAACTGTAGGCCTACCTTCCACCATGCTAAAGAATTCAACGTTAGCTTGTCGTTTTTTGTTTAGTTAAGTTTTTGCGTCAAGCATAAAGACTCTATACAGTAAGGTTCTGTACAAGAGAGCCGGCACAGAACCGCTTCTTCTTCTTAAGTCGCCTTTTAGTCGACACGCCCGGGAAGCTCTGGACAATTCTTTGTTCCCCAGCTTGCAGGGGGGTAATATTGTAGAACTGACTGCCTGAGCTCAGTGAGCTGTAGTCAAGCATCCATGCCAACCACTGAAACACATGTTTTCTTTTTCTGTTTTCTTTCAGCCTTAAAAACACATTTTTACCCATCAAACTTTTTAAAAATCGCAGACAGACATTAAAAAACCTGGCTATATACACACCAATCCTATCCCTTCGTCCTGGGTTTCCACCAACTATAAATTGATGCTTGCCCACAGTGGAGGGTGGTCCCTCCTTACGTCCCTCGACGCCAAAATACAATGTAAACTCACTTGTAACACAATATACACTCGTATTATTAACCGCAATGTTTCAGGTAATATTGCTGCATCTAAATCTAAGGCTAGAAACGCCAGTGTATGCTAAATCTTACATGCGACAGAAAAGTTGCTATCACTAACTGCATGAAAGGCTCAGTAGTGTCACAGTTGACGCAGATTTAGAAGGCTTAAATCAAGTGGAATAGAACTTGAATTGAAGTGAAATTTAGACCTCATAGTCACCAGAGTGACAATTTGGCTTAGAGGAATCACTTACTCAGCCTTCAAACTTTTTTGCACTTAACAATTATATTATTGATAAGACTACAAATATTACACAGAGATGAAATAAACAAGACATAAGAAACTTAGGACGAGTTTTTCCATCAAGTGTTAAAATTTAATCCGAGGTCATAACGTCACCACATCCAATGAGCGCACTGAAAGCTTGATCTATGAACCCAACGCCGTGTGATTAGTTCTTCGCATATTAATCCCTGATTTAAAATTTAACACTAAATGGTAAAAACTCCGTGTTAGTATTAACAATAAGTTAAAATATTGAATGACAGTAAATAATAATTTTAATAAAATAGCAAACAAACAAAATAACAACAAATATTGAGGTACAAAGATTTTAAAAAGTGGTAATAAAAGAATTTTAAAAACTGAAAAAAATCAGATTTATAAAAAACATATTATTCAATCAATGTCAATGTCTACCACAGTGGCACACCACACATCAATATGCTAATTTATCGCTTCCTCCATTGACAGATTTGTTTTTTTTATGGCACTAGAATTTCAAACGTCTGACATTATATTATGCTATTCAACTTTTTGTCATCTGTTCTGTTAATGTCCACATGGGTTAGACCGGGCCAGATAATTATTAATTTGGTTGATGTCAGGAAGGGCATCTGGACAAAAAAGCCCAGCTCCAGCAGTCCTCACCAGGGTACAAAACGTACCCTGGTGAGGACTGCAGGAGCTGGGTTTTTATGGCCAGATGCCCTTCCTAACGCAAACCAAATAAATAATTATCTGGCACAGGGTTAGCATCTAGCAACACTTGTGCATTTAACAGCCTTGCTGAAGAGCCTCGAATGTATGGCTTCATAGTCTTGTGTCTGATGACTTAACCACTACACCACAGCGCATCGATGACACAACAAAATGCAAATGTCAAAAAATTACACACTATACTGTTAACTGGCTCATGACTAAACAAGTCTTAACAGGCCATGAAGAAAGTCTTCTTGCCAACTGCAGCAATTTTTAAATACATCAGAAGACATCATGATAATGGTAGTGACAATGAATTAACAATGTCAGAACTGATAAACTGCTCGGTCGGGCCTGATTTATCAAACTAGATCAGCGGGCCAACCCAAGACAGGGGCACAACCTAACAGACAATCCTGAATAACTCGCTCAAATAAAGTCGAAGATCGTCATCGTAACAACGCAAACAAGCAAAGTTTTGTACAATAAATTAAAACAAGGCGTAATAAAAGCAAATCAGCAATCGACCGGGGTTGAATTAACAACGTGTTGAACATCAATGGACGTATTCAGCTATTCACTCAGCTATGATAGCAAAAACAAAGTTAAAACCATTTGACAATAACAAGCTTGATCAGTCAGCTATTTTAGCCTAATTGATTTCATTTGTTCAATGCATTAAATGCTGTCTGACATCAATGTCAATTTTTTTTTAACTCCTTTCTTCATGAATGTCAGACAAAAATTATATCTAAAGGTCACATGTACGGCTTGGCCTGGGCTTTAAAAAATTCGCCACTTTGGCGCCAAATGTGCACTTTTTCGACAATATTTTTTTTTCACAAAATGCTTTTGTAATCATTTTTTTCAAACTGATTTATTAGCAGACAAACTACTGCTCAAATTAATCAACCTAGCATAACAACTTAACCTGTGGACTTCACTAAATATTTATAGCCAGAAATTGGCATTCATCAGTGTTTCTACTATATTTTTATAGCCAGAAATTAACATTTATCAGTGAAACACAACTCAATTTAGCATCGCAGAAAAAAATTGGTAGCAAAAAATTAGAAAAAAAGTCCTTTGGCAATCTTAAAAAAAATTCGCCGCTTCTGATTTTCTTTTGCCATTTGGCAAATTTGGCTCTATGCAGGCCGAGCCTTGGTCACATGTAAAAAGAACAGCCATTCAGCAAAACACTGCACGCAATGAAACGAAACTCTGTTCTTTGTTAGCGTGCGACACCGATACATAATGATGACATCAGAACACATATAAAATCATCCGTAAACAACCAGCGCTTGACAAAAAGCTGCACGCAATAAAATAAAATCACACAGTCTATTCATATCTAGGTGGCTGGTTGATGGAAAGGGTTTGGAACGACTTCAAACTAGATACCTGCACTGCTTCGCTAAGCCACACATACTTCAGGATTCATTGCAAAGCAAAACTCCATACACTCATCGTCCACAGCACATAAATCAACGATTACAAGTAATGATTACATTCAAAGATCAAATACTTCAACAGCTTCCACACTAACCGCTTTCTATTCTACACGTCGTAATCCTCACAGCAACTAAAAAAATTACAAATGGATCACAATACAGTTCGTGACTTTGCTTGTCATGGCATTCACTAGAATGAACTGGCGTAATGCCAGTACAGTCAAGACTTCAGGTACTAACAATCATGACAGTATTTAATCAACAGCGCTACTGCGAGAATCAAATATTTTAGATACGGTATTAAAAATATGACAAGCATGTGCATTCAGAAGAGACTGAGGGAGTCCAAATTCACGAATCAAGGATTTATGATCACAAATTTTATTCCGCTACGGGAAAAATGCATGACACATTAAACACTCAATTCAAAATGTTGCATTTGAATTTTGATGCAAAAACTATTTAGTTAGTAATTTTCCTGCCTCGTTGTATATATCTGGCTGCTGAGATCTAACCACTTCATACAAGCAGTACAAAATCATACATGAAGTAGTGCAACGTTGTAAGCAGCAGAGGGCCACCCATGACATCATCGTAGAATATGACTGATATGCAGATTGTCTAGACTGCTGCTGCAGTTCCAACATCAGTTCAATTGAGGACGATCATTCTACACAATACAGGTATTGATATACACATCCTGCAGCCGCCATTATCCCACACAATTCTTTCAACCAGTAACTGTACAACTAATTAACACACGCACTGGGGAAAACTCAACCCGTTAAAATAATCGATCGGTTTCAATAAAGAATCATTATTAACTATAGAATCATTAGCATGACCATGCTACATCGATTGGCTTCGAAAATCAACAAATAGCCCATCGGTTTCATTAAAGAATCACCAGCATGCCCACAGCTTCTACAGTAATTGATTCCAAAAATCAACAAATAACCATTCGGTTAATTCAATCGATTTCATTCAAGAATCACTAGCGCGACCATGCTGCAGTAATTGGCTGCAGAATCGGTAATTGCTGCAGAATTCAATGCACTACAGCGCAGAGTAACGCGTAGTGTTCAACAAAAAGGTCGTATATTGCGATTGTCCAGCTGCTCTGTGCTAGTTAGATCGCACTGCCTGATTATGAGAGGGGAAACTGCAGAAATAACGGAAAAGGGAGGTAGTTGCGCAAGAGGAATGGAGAAAAACAGAAAGGGAATAGCCCAGACAATGGTTTTCATTTTGTTACATCTCGTTCAGTACAATTTCAAATATTTCCCAGGGTCTATCGTCTATCTCGTTTATGACTAAAATCTAAGATAATATTACTTACCCCTAAACCTTACCCTAATCACCAAGAAAACCTACCTTTCCCTGATCCTAACCTAAAAATCTACCGTCGAGAAGTAGGTTGGCTCTAGTGCGTTAGGAAGTAGAAACAATGACAATGTTACAGTCCGGTTCACTGCTGCAGCACCCAACAAATCACCACACCCTTCTCTTCGATGCCTTGCAAAACAAGTCTGTGGAGCTCTGGGCTAATTCCTGTTTTCCCCGGTCCGCCGGAGGCTGAGAGGAGTGAGGGGGTGAGGGTGTCAGCGAGGCTGCACGACCTGGCGAGCAATGAACGGTGCAGTGGAGCACGGCGTCGACTCTCCGCTGCTGTCCGCTGACACTCGACCGACCTTCACCTTGACGACCTGGCGGTCTGAAACATCACAGTACATCACATCACATCACATCACATCACATCACATCAGGGCCTCCGTTAACTTAACAAGGCCTCCGTCGCGGTGTCTATGACGCCAGAAAATTTGAACCCGATGCCAAAAAATTGTACCCCGAGGTCGCCAGACACTACATTTCATGGGTCTCAGCATTGCTGTAATTGCATTGCATGATTTACATCTACTGATATGTTACGGTAGTACGTCCATGGCCGCGATGTCAGAAAATGAACATCCTGGCGTCTCGAGATGGCAAGCGCCTGGGTTTTGGCATCAAAAACGCTACAAAACGAAATATGAACTGACGCTCAGAAGATGACTCTGGATGCTATCTAAAACACGCTAAGACCACAAGACTCAATGAGCTAAACGCAACAACAAAATCAAAACTAGATGATAAAAGAAACGCACACACAGCTCAAAGACAACAAGACATCAACGCATTGCAGAATTTTGGAGCGTGTGTAGGGTGAACCACGTTTTAGACTGTTAATGGAAAAACACCCAAATGGTATAATTTTGTACAGAAGGGGATAAATATAGAACAATATTTACAGGAGGATTAAAGAATATGGACCAGTATAGTGGAGGCCTAAG
>JAQIWG010007773.1:0-12015 GCA_034695025.1 Chamaedrilus cognettii | reverse complement strand
GTTTGTACAACCCTAGACCTGCTTCATGGTTGGTACAACCCTAGACCTGCTTCATGGTTTGTACAACCCTAGACCTGCTTCATGGTTGGTACAACCCTAGACCTGCTTCATGGTTTGTACAACCCTAGACCTGTTTCATGGTTTGTACAACCCTAGACCTGCTTCATGGTTTGTACTTACATGATGAATACTACTTCTGTTACGACTATGAAACGATCTAGCTATCGTACTTACAAATTCACGAGTGTAGATATTATAACACTGTCAAACTTATGCCTATCTATCTGCATTTAACAAATCACATCTATATCTGCAGCTATATCTGTATCTGCTGATTGCATCTGCGTGCAGCTTTTGACTAGATATTAAACACTACTCTGGCTGTGTCGCTACGGGTTGTGGCGCGGTTGTTCAGAGGCGTCCCGTCAGTTCAATGCCAAGGTTGCCCTGGAGCACCAGTTGCCAACCTTGACCCAGCGCCTCAAGGTCATCGACGAGTGTCTGCTCGCTGCCCTCATCTCACTAGTCACCTCCACCGGCAAGGTAGCCTACCCACCGGTATGGTAGGATACCCACCAGCAAGGTAGCCTACCCACCGGCAAGGTAGCCTGCCCACCGGCAAGGGAGCCTACCCACCGGCAAGGTAGCCTACCCACCGGCAAGGTAGCTTACCCACCCACCGGCAAGGTAGCCTAACTTCTTTGCTGATTTTAGTCACTTTATTGCACGAAGAGCCCTAGAAAGTATGAAAATAGGGCCATCTTGCAAATGCTTGTAAAATAAAAAATCTGTGGACTCGCTAATCAGTGGCAGCTTGCCTGCCCAGTGGCAGCTTGCCTGCCGGCGAGGTAGCCCAGTGGCAGCTAGCCTGCCGGCGAGGTAACCCAGTGGCAGCTTGCCTGTCGGTGAGGTAACCCGCTGGCTGCACTTGTTGTAAACTATGACTGGTTTTGAAGTTTTATATTAATATTTTGTTTGTTCCGTTTCATTGAGATATCTGTTGCACTTCTGACCTTCTTCTGTGGAAACAATAAATGTTTTGGATATGAAAACAAGAAGGACCATTGAATCTATGTTCAGTGCTACTTTCTGATGACACGGTTGAAGAGAGTGTTACGGTGCATAGATCTTGGCCTAGTCTGCATTCATGGACTTGGTTCGCTGTTAGCCATGCCGCTGCTGTGCTTGGCTCAGATATCTACTTTCGTGTCCGGCAACCTCGCCTTCTTCACTGGGGATCAGACGACTCAGTCAGACTGCGACCCTGCACCGATCGCGCACCCGGCGGTAACTCAGCTGAAGCAGAGGGCAGCAGACTACATTGTGCTCATCAGCAGGGTGGGCAGTGAATCGGTCTAACGATGATATTTTCCTATCGAAGGGTTTGCAAATCTAAAACTGCTGATTTTTTTTCTTGGTTATCTACAGTGCGCTGATGATGAGGCAATGGATCGTTAAAATGTGAACAAATTACTCATTTAAAACGGATCAAGCTCAATCTGACTCTAGAATGTTTTTTATGCTTATCCGATTTCATTGCGTGTCGATTTTCTCAACATTTGATTACCGGTACCAATCAAGTTTGATGTTTTTTATAGCCAAAAAGTATGCGAGATCTAGCGACAAGAGCTTTTAATTTAATTTGCCCGTTTTCATATTTATTACTTTATCGTAAAAGGCGGAGAGACACTCGTTGCTAGATCTTGTTTCCTGTTTTTGATCCCGTTGAAGAGTTTTTGACTAGAATTGATGTTGAGAGTTGACGGAGCGCTGCTGGTGTTAACGGTGCAGCCTGCGTCCGAGTCAGTGGCGTACAGTGATGCTCTGGAGGACCGGCGCACCGTGTTCAGCTTCACCGAGAGCAAGGACTCGCTCACGCGGCAGGTCCTCGGCATTCGCCTTCTATTCCTTATCATCATCATCATTCGACCGTGTACGTTGGCGTGTCTGCGTGAGGGTCGAATTAAGGATACTTTGATCGATAAATGCGGGCATTCGTATTCAGGGTTATAGAGGTGAGATGGTTGAACTGATGCAAGTTTTAATGACTCGTATCAGTCATTAGTTGAAATCATTTGCTACTTAGTTCTTTTCTCATACAAGGTCTCTTAAAATCTGATCAAGGTGATACCAAGGTAATATTTGAAATGGAAAGACGGCCTGGATATTGTTCTGTAGTCTTCTGCCTTTTCAACAATATGCATGCTTGCTGCATGCTCCCTTTCAGTATCGTTGCATCACTTGCACAGTTCGTTTAGAGGGCTCTGTGCGATAACATGTTTGAATTTAAATAATTGCAAGCATATATTCCTCGGTCGCACTATGTTTCAATGTGTGTGGACGGTGTGTTCAGGTGGCGACCCTTCAGGACCGACTGAACGTCCTGGAGGCGGAGAGGGAACACTGGCTGCTTGACTCTCAGCTCCTGCAGCTCAAGTACCAGCGCGAGGCTCAGGTCTCGCTCCACTCACACCAGCTACATTCGCTCCACTCACAACCTTCACTGACAGGGCTTAGTTTAGTCCTGATATAATGCGTTCGCTCCTTGTAAATTGACATAGTTCCATTGTTCTGTCTTTAGAAACCGCGTCGGCTCGCGACCATGGTCGATTTCATGTAATGCTACATGAAATCGAGTTTCAAATTAGGTGTACAATTTGCATCTGATCATATTTTTGACGCTATGCGCCTGCTAAACCTAACCCTGCTAATGGAAGATGATGGTTTGTGCTATTATCACAAGTTTTTATATATACATCTAGTTGCTTGGTTTTTCTTCTTCAACAAATGCAACTTATTTCACTAGTACTCGATAAAAATCTCTATTTTTTGGGTGTAGCAATTTGCAATTTCATTGATTAGCTTAACTATTTAAATGTTTGTTTAATGTTTTTTGATGTTTTGTCTTGTAAAAAGTATTTATCTGTTTTAATGATTAGCAAAGATGTTATAGAAGATTAATGACATTAAGGGATTGATAGACCTATGTATTTTTACAGAAAGCATCCGCTTTACAAAACGGTGGCGATGCGCCTGAACCAAGAATCGGAAATAAGATCTTGGATGCCAAGGCTGACCAGAGCAACTTTAACCATGTGTCTGCTGCTGGAGGCATCATCAGTACATCTTTGGTACTATCTTTGATGCGTATTTTTGTATTCGTACGTGTTATGTATATTTTTCATCTCTTGCTCTAGGTCTTAAGACCCAGTTGACTGCGCTTTCAGCTTTCATTTATGAGCCCAATGGTTACCATGGTCATGAGATGTGTCAGATTTGTAAGTTCAACACTGGATAGCTCGTTGTTTTAGAAATTCACTGCTTGTGTAGCACAACTCAATTACACATAAACCGAACGATGATATGGTGATGAATGTATTTGATCATCAAAATATCTGAGAAAAGTAAATGCAAGCAGAGGCTGATTGATGTATTATGTGTGTCGTGTTGTGCAGTACGGTCGGGTGGACGGGGTGGGTGAGGGAGGGGGGGTATGTGGCGGTGAGGGGGGGATGAGGGAGCAGTTGATTGGCTCTCACTACAAGTCACGAATAGCGGAGGTGACGGCCCAGCTTCAGCTGGCGGATAGCAAGGCTCTGCACTTCCACGCTGAGGTATTGGCACTCATGTACTTCACTTACACCCTGAGGTATTGGCACTCATTCGCTCCATGTGGAAGCACGAGTGATCGTTGTAGCGTCTACACTCATGCACTAGTGATTGTTGTAGCGATTGATTGATGATTTATTGATTGATGATTGTTGTAGTGATGGTGACGACAACAGTGATTGCTGTAGCACTTGCCAAGCAGCACTTTTGGCCTCGAAGATGAAATTTACGTGTAATAAATTAAGAAATTTCTTTATATAGAATTGATACGCGAGTATAGGCCTAATGCAAACACTTGCCTTCGGTATACAATTATGAACGAGTGTATTTAGTGATACCATCAGCAGGCCAATAGTGTAGCTGACAGCACTATTTGAGCGGACCGTGCTTATTTAGACTTTGTGCGCACTCGTTTCAGTGTCGAGCGCTGCAGAAGCGGTTGAACGTTCGCGAGAAAGAAAGGAGTCGGCTAGAGGAGGACCTGTCGACGGCTAATCAGAGCGTGGCACAGCTCAGAGTGAGCACTTGTCCGTCACTATTGATGAGTTGCGTGACCGTGAGCTTGTTTTGTTTCACTGTTCTTTGACGAAACTCGATGCTTATGAACCAAAATATTAACTAAAGCTCACTGATGCGAGTGTATGAGAGCATGTGTATGTGTCAGGATGAGTTACAGACGACAACGCGCAGCTACGAGGCTCAGCTGAGTGTGTGTGTGTGTGTTTGTGAGTGTATGTGTGTGAGTGTATATGTGTGTGTGAGGGTTTGAGGGTGTTTGAGGATGTGCGTGTGTGTGTTCAGGATGAGTTACAGACAACGACACGCAGCTACGAGGCTCAGCTGAGCGTGATGAGTGAACACCTCGCCGCCATCAACGAGCGACTGAGTGGACAGAAGGACGAGATCGACGCTCTCAAGTACGAGCTGCAGCAGAGCCAGGGCAAGGTAGGACGGGTATAGGCATGGTCATATGCATGGGTAGACCAGTGTGAACACTGGACTGGCGGTTAAAATGGAGGGTGTGTAAAAATATGATTTAGAGCACAGGTTCTGAATAGAAGGGGTTCTGTTGCTGGCTACGTAACTACTCGAATTGATGATTTGATTTAATAATCACCTGGCTCCACTGACCTCGTCGGATGTTGAAACAGACTGTAAATCCTTGTCGATTATATTGTTGAGCTTAAGCGGTCACGAATGGATGGTCCAGGTTCTTCAGCTCTGAGTGCCATTTATCTAGATCCCCGATGATCATAGCTTGCCTTTTATTCTATTAGCGGGCAGAAAATCACCTTGAATTTTTTTATGGCTTATTTGTTACTGCGTTTAAGTTCTTATATACATGTAACTAATTTTTTAAGATGCGATAATGTGATTTGTTGTCCATCGTTGCTTCCAGGGCAATGCCTCCAAGAAGGGCAAGTCCAGTCGGTGAAAGTGAATCGTTGCGTTCTTATCTGGAACAAGTTCAAGTATCCATGAGTTAAGACTATCGCACTGTTCACACGTAGCGTCCTCTATGGCAATGAACGTGGCAATTCTAACCATCGATGAATCCGTTAGAATAGTGGTTAAGCAGTGCTGTTGATGAACACGCTGTTGCGTATGTTGATTAGAGAAATCAGTCCAAGGGTCGTATGGACGAGCTACAGTTGAGATATGTATTTTGATACAAACCTGCATTTAACAATTGGAACGAACGAAGTAAGTTTAAGGGTTATAATTACATGAAGCTTGATAGGGTAACTGAGATCTAGCGTCTTGGTGCATATGACCCTTGGATGCAAAAAGTGTATTACTGTGTGTTCGCCAGGTTTGTTGATACCGACAGTATACACTTAAATACAACTTTACCTTGCTTCTGCAGTCAGATTGGTAATGAAATGTTGACAATAAGATTACTTTAGCATTCTTTGTTTGCATGTACTTACTTGTGTAGCGAATGAGTAATGACAATATTCTTGTGACGCAATCGTTTGACAGTCAATTGAAGATTTAAATGTTTGTTGTAATAATTATCGTTTATTCAGAGTAAAGAGTTAGTAGGATTGTAAGATTTCAAATAACTTATGTATTTCCTAGAGGTTATGTTACACTGTTAGTTTCTCTGATTATCTAATTTTTTTGGAAATTTAAAAACAATCTTATCTGCTATTTTATGTTCTCTTTTTTGTCTGAACTCCTGTCAAATTTTTATATGAAATTGTGTATCGAAGGAGAATTAAATGTAATTTAAGTTGATACTTTTGTTGAAAATGTATTATTTGCTACTGTCTAGGATCCAATTTATGTAATCAATCAAAAACGTGCATCTATTTGCTCGTGTTCACAATGCGATTTCTCCAATATGTGGTACTGTTATTGATCAATATTGAAAGATAACAATATGGAAGCCACCAATAAAACTTTGTTGAGCAAGAGAAAAAATCGTTGCTTTCGAAGATCAGGTTAATGCTAAATTTATTTTTCCACAAGACAACAATAATTACTGTAGGTCAACTGTACGTTCGTACTTCAAGACGCACGAGTTAGTAACTTCTGCATTACCATCAATGGTAAGATATCTTGCCATTTAATAGAAACATTAATATTAATGTTTCTATAACATCAACTGAGCTATATTACAATTGCAGCAGTTCATGGCCAGCATTTGATATCTTTACCGCTATTATTAGCAAAATGTGTGTCAAGCAATGATAGCAAGGTGAAAGAAAAAATTGTACATTGTACGTGCATAATCATCACAGCGAGCAACATCCACTCAGCTAAGTAGTATAAAATCCTATGACCTATCCTGTCATCTATGGAACTATCCTGCCTGGCTGCCACTGGGCAATTATATTGCGCTGCCTATTATTTTGCTTAATTATAATAATGAATAAATGTAACCTATCCTGTCTATAAGGATACTGGAAGCCTGTAACCTTCCTTCCTCGTAATCTATCCTGTATACAAATATTCCGTAAGCCAGTCACGGCTCGCATTCTAATGCATTATCTGAATGTATACTACCTACTATCTTCGTACTATTATATGCATGCCTACTACAGCGAACTTAAGGTATTTAAATATAAGACTCTCTGACACAGTGCTTCAATTTTGCATTGTCCCTTCTACAATCTACATCCTGTCAGCTACACAGCAGTGTGGATGTCATCCTGTATTCGATCAACGCCAGCAGGAGGAGAAGTGCTAATCAGCACACACAGTGGATACAGTCCTGTTTATAGATCAGTGATCTATACAATGTGCCACAACACGAAGTACTGCAGCTTATAATGAACATTGAGCAATTGAAGAACCTTATAAGACAAACCATTCAAAATATACCACAGCTAAACGACGCGTACAAAAACCAAACACCCTAGTGTGAACAAGAATGAGATGCTTTGAGTGTTTCGCCAATCCACAAAGTAACCCGAACCAGCAATAACAAAAGAACAAATAGACCAAATATTATTCATCGTTGTCAAGCGAAAAAGGGCGTACAAAATTAGTGATGCATTAGATGTGAGGCATGAATATCGAGCATGCAACGGCGTGCGTTCTAAGCATAATCAACATAACAAAAATTTATAATTATGCGCATTTAGAGCGCGATTATAGCACCAAATGTATCAAAACAGGTAATCTGTTACACAGCTTCGTCAAACAACAAATTCAATCTAAAACAAAGAATATTAAATAAGAACGCTGCATCAAAACAACAGGCTCTGCTTCCAACCTACTTTGCTATTCGGCAAGCAAACTCGGCGTTACATTGTTAGACCATAGAATTGCCTTCAATACAAACAGCTATATTTCATATTCAACGATTGCAGCAGTTGTACATTTATTTATAATTATGAATTACATACGCATATATTCTCGGACAAACAAAGGAAATTATTACGTAAATTTCTCGGACAAGCAGCTACATATTTCTTGGCCAGACGATGGTCGCGTTGTTCCTGCGGTAGACAAAGATGCAGTCGCGTGATTCCTTGCATCGCAGTTTCTGCGGACTCGCGTCATCCTTCAACCTCCGTTCTACAGTCACGACACGAATAAAAACTGTGAGCAAATTAACGTTCACTTTATCTCGGTTTGAACGAATGCAAGCACCAGTGCCAATACAAAGAATGTTAAACGTGATACAGATAAAAACACCAAAATACTCTTCCGTGCTCGATCAGTTTTAATTTCTTGCCTGTTATGGTCCACAACAAATGTTGGATAGTGGGCACTCCAGGGTTCACACTGGCGACAGTATTTAGCGGGATTGGATTACCGAGTAGTATTTGAACTCAGTAGATTCTAGGGTGATCAGATAACTGACCATGAGTAGGGTGACCAGATAACTGACCAATGTTGTCGATCAATGAGTAGAGTCCGTAGTCCTGAGGATTGGTCAGCCGCAGTCGGTGAGCCATCAGGCTGCCTGCATCATAATAAACGCACAATGTGTGTATTAGATGCAGTGTTTAGAATGCTTACATGAATGTCCTTATAACAAAGAATCTTGTGAAAAAACGAAAAAATCTTCACAGAAAAACTTTGAATTGAAGACACAAAGTGTCGGAAATAGATCCCAGTCTGAAAACTTCTACGGTATATGACGATAGATTTATAAATATAAGAATATTATAATATTCTACAAAAAGCAGGAGGACAACACAAAGTTGGCAATATGAGTGGTGCAACGCACAGACGTCGCGGGTGAGCATGTTGGCGTGGACGGGCAGCAGGTGAGAGCTCACTTTGTCCTGGCGCTCGTTCGCACACATCACTTGCAGGAACCCCACATTGCTCGTCGACGAGCTCTGTAACTGGGCGCAACACACCACACACCTCAGGCACTACCACCTGCAGGCCGGGGAACAAAGAATTGGCTTGCAGCCCAGAGCTCCCCTGGCGAGTTGTTAACCCCTCGTTGCTCGCAGGCGAGCTCTGCAACTGAGCGCAACACACCACACGCCTCAGGCACTTCCTTCAAGAGAGAAATAAATATGACAGAAAAAGACACACAAAGAAAGTTATTCTAAAGCACATGACTAGAAGGCATCAGAGCTGATGACAGGCGCTGACTTCAAATGCTTTAATGCTAGAATAATGTTCTGACCTCTATATGGCTCTATATATATTTGTAAAATTTAATATTTATTTTTTTATTAAATTTAATTCAAACTACTTGTAGGCCACTTTTCTATCTTTGCAAACCATAAAAATTACTCTCTGACTCTGGTTCTTGACAATAAACCAGTCTATTCAAAAAATGGCTCCAGTTTGTAACAAAAGAAAGCTAAAAACCGTTAAAAGATGAAAAAAGCTACAAAGCTCTGTGGCTCTCTTTTCTCTCACCAAAGAGCTCCGGGCGGCGCCCCCCTTTGAGCTGGGGAAGCCCTTGATGAGGTTGACGGCGCTGCTGAAGGTGGCGAGGTGGTAGCGCCCCTCCCCCGTCAGGAAGGAGGGGAGCGCAAGCCCCCACGTGTAGTCCGCCTCGATCTCTGCCGACTGGAGCCCGCGCTGGACGAGCACGTACGTCAGCATGCGCAGCACATCTACGCGCACAAACAAGCACACATCTGCACACACATCAACTCGCGCAAACACGCGCAACATGCGCACATCTGCGCGCATAAACACATGCACATCTGCAGGTGTAAAACATGCTTGAGCTAAAGCTGGTGCGAATCTAGATAATAATATAATCGCTTGCTGTGTTCAGCAGGTTAGCTGTCTGAGATCCGCTGAAACTTTAAAACAATACGAATAAGCTGATTTCTACAAGAAGAATATAATTATGTCTAAATTCAAGCGCAAAGGCCAACATTTGTGAACTGTCTCTAACCTGTCGCTTCTGAAGAGGATCTAGACTGGGAGCTGGAGTCGAGGTTCTCCATGCTTACCTAGCAAGCACATGCATTGACAATTATCATCTAAAATTATCACTAATTATCCATGAATCACAAATAATGACTAAAGCCACAAATATGATCGCTACCTAAATTCACTATTTTATTCATTTCATGAGCATGAAGTGCGAAGTGAATTAGTTTGAGGGATCAAATTAGTTTAGCAGTTCAACAACAAATCTAACTGAAAGCCTCATCTATTGCTGCTCGACAAAATACAAATAATTCAGCAAGAAAGAGCGAAAGAACAAGATGATCAGTTCTTACAGCATTGCTAATGGAGGAGACGGCTCCAAGGATATTCTCAAGTTTCTTCAGCGGTGAGTACGACTCTTCCATGCGCTTGAGGAAGCACTGCGCAGTCTCCAACACCGACTCGTGCGTCGTAAGCATATCAACCTGGAAGTTAATGAAATAGTAATAAAACAAATTTACATCGCCTAAATTTTGAGACAACCCCTGTACAGTGATCTTCTCAATACTTCAGTGCAAGGCTTTTCAAATAAGAGTGTCTACATACTTTAATTTCACAGCATACTAATAATCTCATGATGTGAATGAAAATAAATAAATAGAGCCTAAATTGTTAGCTATTGTGATTCATTCACTTACGGAGATACCGAGTTCTGAAATCGATTTGGTTCTTGCTATTGATATCCCATCAGAAATCTGACGAAGGCTGCCATTTCTAAAACATAACATGACTGCCATTTCGAAAACATACCAATACCTCAATTTTTAAATGATACCAACGCTAAAACATATGTAGCATGGTTGTGCGCGATAGTTTAAAATATCAGAGATTGTACCAAGCAATTGACACATGTCAATTGGAAAACAAACTCTTCAAGTACAAAATAAGATCTCATAGTTTCCATTGGAGGAATAGTTTCAAAGTTATATGGCAGCATTATATTCAGTCCATTAGTAATAAAAGTAACAAATAACAGTGCGTCACGAAAAGAATCAAACGCAAAGAATGACAAAAATAGAATGATGCGGGATGATGATCCTACCTGGTGTAACATCGCACAAAGAGCTTGTAGACAAAGTCGTGGAGAGGCTTGACGACACACTTGAGCAGCGCTCTTTCCATGATGGCGTCCATGTTGAGGAACTCACTGGGACCCATCTAACAGCATCCACTCTATCTTATTGACTTAATCTATGGTACTATTATTGAATGGATCGAAACAATAATTATGATCAAGAATTCATCTAAGAAAACTAGCTGCAAATCTAATTTTGCTGACACGTTTGTCCAAATTTAGAATATTAAGTAAGCATATTAGGAGTAAGCAAATTTAGAATATTAAGTAACGTATAATAAAACACACTAATAAACATTAAAAAATTATCGCTGCACTTAAAAACGCAGCCTTAAAAATGTCCAAACCATCTTCACTCCATTAGTTCGATTTATTTGAATTTAGCAAATTTATCTCAGAAATAAATAATGATAAAGCAAACGAATGTACGATAGACGTTCCATTGTTCGTGGTTTAAACGCAGTCGTATAGCCAGAGAGTTTGTTTTCACCACAGTCCAGTCTAATTGTGAGACATTGTCCTAGTTAATGCGGTGCAGAGTTCAGTCGGTGTTGATCGGTATGCGCTGACCTTGGTCTGTTCCGCTTTGATGAAGGCATCAAGTCCCTCGTCCCCTCTCTGGATCAGGTAGTTCTTCATGCCGCTCATAAACTGACGGATCTGAACGAGTCAGAATTACTTCATACCATCTGTTTATAACTTGCAAGAAGACAACTGTTGAAGGTAGCAATTAATGCAAAACACAACTGTTGAAAGTAGCATAAATGTAGAATCAGTGTAAAAAGTGGGTTTTAGCAATCTGCACATCAGAAAATGTGCTCAATACAACGAAAACGTGCTCAAATAGGTCAATTAAGCCTCCCATGACGTCCTTGGACACCAAAACTGACTTTAAACCGTTGTTAATAAGCGTACATTTTGCATGACGTTCTGAGGACTGTCCTCCTTGCTCGCGAGCGTGCAGGTGACAAAGTTGCGAACCATGCAGCCAAAGAACTCGTCCAGTCGTCGAGACATTCTGCACCACACACGTCACATTATTCTGAAAGCTATTCCGAATATTGGAGGTAAGCTACGAATGCTGTCACAGCCAGAAAATATGTTGCTTTAAAAATTTGCATTACGATTGCTTTAACCATACTGAATTGACTAAATACAATAGTCATAAATATCATAGCTTTTCTGACAATCACAGAGAAATTAGTTTGACGTTAAAAACAACTGAATATATTACAACAGTATTATTTTTGAAGGAACAGCAAATAAAATTGTAGAACAATAATGTGAAATTTGCAATTTCTAATTTGAAATTGTTAAAATTTCAAGTTTAAAATGTCTGAGAAATCAGTGTTGTAACCCACAATGTCCTAAATCAAAGTCCTATCCCACGATGTAGTAGAGCTACACCATATGTCACGATGTAGTAGAGCTACACCATATGTCACGATGTAGTAGAGCTACAC
>JAQIWG010007772.1:0-12017 GCA_034695025.1 Chamaedrilus cognettii | reverse complement strand
GGCCTAGTGTAATACCTTGATGCTTTGACGGCTGATTTATTAATTAATTAGGATTATTTTAGTCTCTTGATCGTTGCCAAGTCAACTTTTATTTAAACTTGTATTTCTAATGATAGGCCTAGTGATTTGACTTTTCGTGATCGATTGGCTGATTATTGATGCAGGCACTAGACGTCAGTTTGAGTTCTTGTTACTGTTTTCTTTTTTTCGAGTGGTGAGAAAAACAAATCGGCTGCGTGTAAGAGCTCTCGTGGTTTCATTTTGTGTTGTTGACCTAAAGGTGCCTTATCCTCCATAACTCCTCTTCAAAATTCGTTACAATAGTGCCCACACCACCCTCACATTCCCCCTGCAAAAGATCCCGATTCGATTAGAAAAATTAGGCAGGCGTAAAACAAGATCCCTTTTAATATGGAAGTGTTGAAACTGTAGGCCATTACTGACCGAACTTAAATATTAACCCTCCCGTCTTTGTCATAGCGCTGCCACGTCCCCAATCCCTCCCCGTGGAGGTTGAGCACTCCTTCCTCCCCCACCGAGACCGGGGAAGTTGCCCTCGCCCCGCCGTAGTCGGGGTTGCTAGAGGAAGCACATGTCCATTAAAAGTGAGCCTCGGTTCACTTTCGGTTCACTTTCGGTTCACTTTCGGTTCACTCTCGGTTTACTTTCAGTTCACTTTCGGTTCGCTTTCGGTTCACTTTCGGTTCACTTTCGGTTCACTTTCGGTTCACTTGAAAGTGAGCCGCGGTTCACTCCCGGCTCACTCCAACCACAGAAGGGAACCGGAAGCGACGAAAGTGAGCCGGTGGGCACGAAAGTGTGCCTGACTCCAAGAAAGCAAACCGGTGGCAATAAAAGTAACCCTCTGAGTACCACCTTTAAATAAGGGACCCGAGGCCTCCACCGAGGCGCCGGACGGTCGTAACCGTCCGGACTCCAACATGGACGCGACCACGCCGCGCGCCGCCGGCAGACGGCTCGCGCAGCCGCTGGACCGACGGCCCGTCACACTTCAAACGTCACTGTCTATTTTATCTGAGTTTGACCCCCCTATCCCACTTCCGCCTAAACTGAAACTCGGAGAAAGGTTTCATTTGGGACTCCGTGCCAGTCAACAATATCGTCGCCGCTCATGTCTGTGTCGACACCCGCTTACTGTCTAGATCGTAACAAGGCTGCTTGTTTCATATGCCTATTAATTTTTACTTGAGTTTATTTCATACTCTGTGTGTAGTCATTATAAATTTGTGTAAGTTTGCGACGCACGGTGCTGCATCTGCTCCGCTATACTTGATGTAGATCGTTGTGTACGCCGGCAGGAAAAATCCGTCATGGAAAAACCACCCCCGTTCCCCGCTCGCGATTATTGTCAAGAATATTATGATTCACCCCTCTTGCCACAAAAAAAAAAATTTGAACTGCCCCTGATTTGGGCTTTCTGAAAATTAAGGCACACCAGCTATATTGGCAGGCCCCTAAAGCCTAGAGATTCACCTTGCGTCTAATGTCTAATTCACATGCGAGTGTCCGATCTCATCGTAAAACCTCGGCCCTCCGTGAATCGCGGTTTGAATGACTCGCAGGCAAGCACGGGTCTCAATATCAAGTTTACGGGATAGACAAACAACTTTCTTCAGCAAATTTCAGTCAGTCCTCTTCGTTGTAGGCCCCCCCCCTCCAATGGGCACAGGTGGATTTTTAAAAGCCGGAGCCAAGTCCAATTGTGCAGCCTCTGCGTGGCGGGGGGCGGAAGCAAGGTGCACACTTGCGGTAAACTCAGGCCATAGGCCTTCTTTTCTTGGTCGGTGGTCTGCAGTTTAGTACATCTACAGTGTACGCTTCACACTGGGGACCAGCACGGATCTTTGGTCTGCTTCTTTGCTTTAATCTCTGTTCTGTAGCTTGGTGCACCGAGAGGATGTGCACACGTTACACTGGTGGCCAGCCATTTGCCCTTTTGAGTTAGGGCATCTGGCATGAAGCTTGCACACTATTGAAGTGTACGTGTGCACTGGTGGCCAGATCGGACTATCTGCGCGCTTTGTTGTTTGGCATTTGGTCTGCATCCTGGTGCCCCAGTAAGGTGTCGTGTATCCTTGTGGCCAAAAATTTGCTGCTATCGGCAGCATCTCCGGATGACTGGCGTCCTCGTCACTCGTCAGAACACATTGCACAACAGCCTCCTGAACTCTAAAATCGAAGGGGATCAAGATTAGGGGGACTCTAAAATCGAAAGGTAGTGGAATCAGGGGGACTCGAAAATCGAAGATTTTTTCCAGGAATCGAGCGGGAACGAGAAAGCGCCGGAGACGCACGGGAAGAATGAGAGGCATGAGGAAGAAGGCGTGGGAAATGGAAGGAGGGTGGAAGTTGGAGAGTGGAGAGTGGAAGGGGAAGAATAGCGTGGGGGGAAAGCAAAGGGCGTGCAAGAATTATGGTCACGCCATCGAAGAGTGAGGCGGGCATTGTCGTCGTTTAGAAAGGTGAAAGGTGCTGTATCGCAAGGTTGTATATCCATGCGCTGCATCACAGGGTGCTATATCACAGGATGCTGCGTCACAGGGTGCTGTATCATGGGGTGCTGCACTACGGAGTGCTGTATCACAAAGCACTGTATTACAGGGTGCTGTATTGCAGGATGCTGTAGCACAGGGTGCTATGCAGCTAGTGATATTCTTCAACCAAATTCGAATATCCCTAGATTCCGGGTATCTCAGCCAAAATGTTTTTAGTTTCCATTATAAAATATGTTATTTTCTTTTTACAAAAATATTCCTAAATATCCGGGGATTAAGCTAAAAATCTGATCCCTCAATCGTTGAAATATCTTTAAATCTAGTGATGTATGCCATGCAGTTGCATCACTGGTGCTGCATCACAACGATAGGCATATGGTCGTTGTGCTGACTAGTGCGGCTCTGCCGGGTGTGCTGGGGGAGCAGGAGGATGGTAATTATAAATTTGGAGCGCGCGAAAAGTAAACTATTTCCATTCCATTTTTATTTAAAACTAGCTAGGATACAAATGCGGATAGGTTATTTCTAATATTAACAATTTCTATCTGAAATGGCTTTGTCAAAATACAGGTAAGCCTACAATAAAAAGATCTCTGATTCAAAGTCAGATGGCGAGCGCTGTTGAATTAACTGTAGTAAAATAACGGGAAAAAAATAGACACTGCTCAAACCCGTAGGCTATTTCTGACATTAGTTCGTTAGTTCCATAAAACAAGCTACATTAAAAAACACAATGCTAAGCAATCAAAACATTTTATATAACACAGATTGTAAAACAACGATAGTGCGTAATAATGAGTTGGCAAATAAAATAGTTTACAAAATATTAAAAATATTCATTAGACCCCTAATAATAAAATACACAAGCGACATCAGTGGAATTCTTATAGTTTATGATAAAAACATAGTTTGAAACCGTGAATGCAGCTCTAGTCACACCGGAAATTGTAGGACTATTCTTTTTAAATATCCCAAGGTACTATATCGAAGTCAAGTACATGTACTTGATCACGTTCCTGTACATGTATACGAGCTTTTGCTTGCATTCGTACCGTGGCTGTTCGGTGCCCACAATCATTTACTTAAGCAATGAGTAGGCGAAATAAAACAGATGCTGGCTGCTGATCACCTGACTGACATGACGTTGGCCGATCATTTGACGTAACATTTTTTTAAGTTGTTGTAAAACGCATGCCATTAATTGCTGCAGAATCTAAATCAAATTCCTCTCGCTGTGCGTTTTGTGGCTGCTTTTCCCGTCCAAGCGGGAGTAGGCCATTTGCAGCCACGGACACAAGCCGCGCGTCCTGACCCCACGAAGGAACGTCGAGAGCGTGGGAGACCTTTAGGGGGAGGAACAACAACCGAACCCATGCAGCATCGTCTCAAAGAACACTCGCGTGGGCTAAGAGCACACAATTATATCCTTGACTGGCTTTACGGCGCCACGTCTAGCAGGTCGGATGCCCTTCCTGACGCCCAAACTGTTAGATGATGGCAGCAGGGCAGGGCGGCTGGACACAGTTTATGTCATATCCGGGATAATAAAAGTCAAATGTTCGTTAAAATGAAGTGTTCATTACACCAGGCTTTGAGCTCTTTTTGTGCGATTTCATACGCTTCACGCATTCAAATCCTATCTCGTCGTGGATGCATACACGTACACCCTTACAGTTTTTCTCCAGCTGATTATCAACCTTGATATATAGCCTATGTTTTCTGACATTGCTGACTCGCAAAATGTAAGCCTAGGGTATTTAACTAATTTGCTTAGAGGGCTACAAAATATTTTAAAACGGTTCGGGGGCAGAGTCAATTTTAAAATCCGGAATGCGTGCTAATCTGAATATAATCAATAACAAAACTCCGCTAAATAAATTGATAGTTTATCCTAAATGTTCACTGCGCTTTATAATAATGTTAAATATGCAATTTTATATGGGCTACGAAATTTGTAGAGGCCATGATTCAAACTTTATTTTACATGCCTGTGTGCTATGGTTGTTATCGGCGGATTACAACGTGCGGTAGACTGTAGTCGATTACACGATTTATATAGTGACGCGTCCTTGCAAAACAGACACAGCCTAAAACGTGCACACAACTGCAGCATATAGCCTTGTTGCCACGCTTTGCATGCCTCAAATAATGGGCCTAACGCCTATATGAAGGCATAAATCGGTTGTCAAAAAACGTGTTAGCGAAAGCGCGATAACTTGGTCAAACTGTTTTACACAGTTTTTCAAGGTTTTTGGCCCTATGCATGCACGCTACATCTATCGGAGAGTTCAACGCTGGCTGCAGACCAGGGTTATAACGACAATAGTTCTGCAGCCCCGAGTGCCCCAGGCAAGTCGTGAAAGGCGACAAAATACATTCTTGGTGTCCCTTATTCGAATGATGCAAATCTGTCATCCCTGCGCCTAAAACTACGTGGAGGCGCCTTAGCAGTGTCGGGAAAGGACGACGTGGGCGAAGCAGTTGAGTAGAAATTTAGAGGGCGGGAACCTGGTAGAAGCCCAATGTTTTGAAATGACAAAAATAATGGCGGAAGTTCACTATATGATCCATGGCTCGAGAGTTTAGAGCGGAGGATAAATTTATCACGCTCATATGTAACTTTCAAAGGAGTTTGACTGTGATATTTGAACGCTACGTACATGACGACAAGAATCCTGACATGAGTTCGGGTACATGTAGTGAATTAAATAATTGAGTACTTGAATTGAGTACCCATGTGCTTGCCAATAATATTTTTCAATTTTGGCGGCTAAAACCAAAACTCAGACTCGTTCATAGAAACGAACCTACTAATGTTGTATCAAATAGGCCACCGTGTATTGAAAGATATTGTATTTGACTAAATTGGGTAGGGGAATCGGAATCGGCAATCCGAATTTGCAAGCTCGCCACGGTTTTTCAGTAGATCTTTTTTTTCAGCTACAGACTCAAGAAAAGTAGTCAAAATATTATTTAAATTTCGGCTAAGTTATTGCGATTGTGCAAGGGGAGCCTATTTTATGACACACTCTGCATTCAAAATTTAATTTGAATACTGCATTTAAGCATAATTTATCGTTTACATACTTCTTCTGCGGAATATCGAATTTTTTTTTTGTGACTGATCAATAAGACCGGATCCTGAAGCTGCTCCATTGTTTCGATACTTGGATAAAATTCTGAATGAGGTTTGGTTACTTGTGATTTTTTGCTGAAAATCAAACAACACATGTATTGTCATATATATATATATATATATATATATATATACATAAATATATATATATATATATATATTGGCATATATTGTCGGTATGGGTATCACATCGGTAGCGATGTTAACACGATCATTATGTTCACACCAGCCTTCAGTATGTCAGATAAAAAATTCATTTGGCCTAATAAAAATCAAGGAGTGCTGACATCACAATATAATAATATAATTAGGCCTAGTTGTTGAAGCCATTTGATTTTTGTTATTATATAATTATTATCAAAATATTATTGGGCTTTCTTGTTACATGATATGGATCTCATACCGGCGCCGAAAACAGATGCAAACAAGATATCCGACATGTTGGTGGAAAATCACACGCGTACAATGAATGATAATTTGCAAAAAATATTAGTATTTTTTCAATATTTCAATCACTCACTGAAAATATTTAGCAAACCAAAAGCATTGATCTAGCCTAATAAATAACATCTAGCCAAGGGGCAAGTACTCATAATACTACTTTCACATGTGCACGGCTGGTGAAAGTGGTCAAAAAGTGGTCCACTAATCTGAGTGGCAAAAAATTGGCCTAATATGTACATGGGCTAATTAAGTGCTTTTTCATTTACAATTATATAATAGATTAGATTATAACATCTACATAGGCCTGGCAGGCTGTGGTGTAGCGGTTGAGGCGTCGGACTGAGCGACCCGGTTAAAAATATAGGGCCTAAGGACGTTGAAGTCAGCTAAACGCATTGTCATGTCTGCCGTTGACACCGCGTGACACCGCCGCCGCTGCAGGTCGTTCTGACGTTAGCCTATTGCAGCCTATTGTACGTGACGTTACAATCAATCGACGATCGGCTCCTGAGTCCTGAGCCTGAGATCTTTGTTAATACTTCTCTGCAGCATCTTGACAGGGGTGCGGCGTGCGCGACGTAAGGTAGAACGGTAGTTCTAATGTTAATACCGCATTGGTTTTGCTGCATTATAGTGAGGAAAAATTATGAAAAAGGCTTCAAAATATCTTGCTAATGCATCTTGTTATCTTGTTAATGTATTTCAACTAAAATATTCGACTAGGAGTTATATCTTGTACACTTCAAACATATTTTTTTCACAAATTATGTATTCCTTAACTACATGTACATGTATATGAGCAAAATCGCAAAACCGCAAAATCGCCTTCTATAGAGATGGGTCAGGGTCTGGAAGTCTAAAAGTCTGAAAGTCTGAAAGTCTGAAAGTCTGAAAGTCTGAAAGTCTGAAAGTCTGAAAGTCTGAAAGTCTGAAAGTCTGAAAGTCTAAAAGTGTAAAAGTTTGAAAGTCTCAAAGTCCCAAGGTCTCAAAGTTGTAAAATGCGTTTCAACTCAAATATCCGACTAGGGGTTGGCTCTGCAGCAGCTTGACATGGGTGCACGCGGCGTGCACGGCGTAAAACCTGTGAACAAAAGCTACAGTGTTGGGCCAAGCGGGACGATCCTGGTTTTTCCTCGATGTACGCCGCATTCAGACCAAAGTTTACCGGCTGTAGGTCGCCTTCTATTGTACGGGTCCAGGTGTTTCTTGATCGATCAGCGGGGCGACGTCAAGACGGGTATAGTTAAAAGTTACAGCTGACCGTTCAGTATTCGTAGGCCAACGTTTATTGTGTTGCTTGGATATAGCCCCGTGCATTCATCAAAGTAAGCTTATACCCAACATCTCTCAACGCTTTGATGTTTCAGTTGCTCGCACACGTCTAGAATATAATTAGAAATTAAGGATAATAATAAACGGTAACTAAAACTATTCGACTGAATTGGGAAATACGGGATAGGCAAGAACAATAGCATTTAGGGCAGTTAGTTCTTCTTTGGCTATTGGCTCTCCGCATTGCTTCACTTTCAACATTGTTCGCTGTAGTGTACATTATGATACTTGAATAAAATGCAGTAGCACTAAACATAAAAAGGTTTCATCATATTATGTAAATGACAGACCAACAATTCAACCTATTTTGGTTTCATATTCATCAAAAACAAAGTAGCGGACCTTGTAGAGTTGATCCATGTAGTCGGTTAGAGGCTGCTTCAAGTTCTTTACAGAAGCACATACAATGTACATGATACATGGGCTGTATAGTTCCTTATACTTTAATTTAGCGACAAATTTAGAATGCAGTCATTTTGCAGCCATTTATTGTGTAAGTTAATTCGACCAATTGGAATTTTTACAGCATTTTACCACTATTTGTTCACTATAATTTCTTAGTCGAAACAGTAGTCTAGCCTATCACGGCCTACACATTATTTAGACAGCAGTGATATTCGCAAACGAGGTAATATATACTTCGCAAAGACCCACAACTAACAAACGATTCCTCTAAGCCGCGTTTTGCCTATTACATGCGATTAGCGAAGCTGACAAACCGCATGATCATGCATTTAAAATAAATGAATGCTTTCGGGACTACTGTGCTACGCTCGCGTAGTGCATGTGTTGCATGTGCCGTGTGGCTGCTATGCATTGGTTCTCAAAGCTATGTATATTAGTAAATATGGCAACGTCTGAGGTGTTGTCGTTATCAGAGTTCACTTTCGCCCTTACAAAATAGGAGTATCGTTAATCCTGCTGCTTATAAAACAGGAGTAGGCCTAGAGTAGGCTTACTCCACCATCGTCCATTTTTCGAGTAATGCTACTCCTACCCATTTCTAAATCCGAATAGAGTTTCAAAAGAACGTCGTTTTTCGAGTACTACTCCTACTAAAGTTATCCCTGATTATCATCATTCATCTCATTTATCGCTTATAGCAGCAAAAACTTTAAACTTCTTTTATTTAAAGAGGCATAGGCTATTATGTGTATTGTGTATCTTCACGCATGTTTATCAAAGCAAAGGCAGATATAATCTGATACGACTGTTTTATTATGCACGAACATTCTTCCTATTAACTTTCACGCTTTTTGGTATGGCTCTTGTAATTCTGTCTGTTTGTTATGTTTGTATGTTTGACTGCCATCGTGGCGAAATAGAGATATTTATATTGCAGCGCCTCTTTAAACATGCTAAAAGTCGCCTGCAGCATGGCCTTATTTATAAAAATGACATCACCTCCATTTGAAGTTTTACATTTCTATGAAGTTGACTGATTAAGCAATATCGTCGCCAACCGCTGCCCACCCTGGTCGCAAGTGTTATTCGGTACTCAAAATTCAATTTTCGCCTGACTGCTCACCGACACAAAGTAATTTTTGCGCCACAACTTCAGCTTCTTAGAAGCAATATCGGTCACTTAGTGCCATTGAGAATTCAAGACCCCCTTTTTACTCTAAATCTTCGATCTCATGGTTTCTCATGGCTCTGCCTCCTACTCCCTCTGTAGATCCTCTCATCCGTTTCCGACCATGTGTGGAGGCGTCGTCGACGAGTAGGAGATGGTGGGGCGGGAAGCGGGGATAGATCAAGCACACCTCCCTACCCCCCCCCCCCCTCACCGCCCGTCCCCCAGTGAGCAGCACCGTGCGTTGATGCGTCGTCGACGAGGATGACCTCCCTGAGAAGGTGCGGCGGGAAGCTGTCGATCACGCGGTGCACCGTGCGCAGCAGCGCCGCCCAGTCCTCGTTGTAGAACACCGTCACTACGCTCGCGTCCACCCCAGTGGTGGGGAGAGAGTAGCGCTCCTCTCGACATCTGTTCACGCGGGTCACTAAACACTGCAGTGACTTGACACTTGGAACAAGCCTGCAGAGTGTATACACTGGCGCAATATTCAGAGCCCAAGCTAGAAAATTTGCTAGTGTTGGGACGATTTTTATGTTGGTCAGCATAAAGGGGGGGGAGGGGGGGAAGGGGGAGGGGTTGCAGGCTCGTCGTAGAACACCGAGAAAATCAATTGAAGTTATTCATTCAGTCAAGTGATAAGCCTACATCGTGTTCCGATGAAAATGAGAACATTCAAACGTTGTCATGACTCGGTCAAAAATTTTCAGATTGGTCTGAAATTTTACACACAACAACTGCAGCCATATTTGCGCCAATTTCCGAATTTTTAGATAACCGTGTGTTGGGCTTATATTTTAAAAATTATGCTCGCTTGCAAAACAGTACAGACAAAATAGAATCCGAACAGTTAGTCGCTAGCTTATCAGCGGCGGTCAAAAAAAGATTTGGGATTTTTAAAGTTTGAACTTTATTATAAGTTATCATGTCTGTGCCAGTTAAAACGGCGAATTACAAAGAGTTAGACCCAGTTGTTCAATTGGGAGTTATTTGGTTTTAAATAATCATAGAACAAAAATTACGTCACGATCCAATCAGATCTTGCAAATTAGATCCTGGATTGTTTGAATAGCACGCCAATATTGGGGAGTTATTCAAACAATTTTGGAATTTTTGACTTTGGTTTAAGTAACTCTCTATTGAACAACTGGGGCGTTATGTGTATAAGAAGAGTTAATATTTATTACATTGCATTTGAATAACATTTCCTGCGCTTCATAAACAAGCTGTCAACACGGAGAGGGTGCAACTTTTGCTTTTGTGCACTTCCAGCCTCCAAATAGACAGAAATTTCTGACTTTCGCCGTAACAGAAATTCCCAACCCCAGAAATTTTTGCACGCCAAAACCCAGAAATTTCTGAAAACCCAGGAATCAACATAATATAAATAAAGAAATAATAAAGAAAATGAAATGGATATGTAATTACCATGCCGTTGCATGTATGTAAATAGAACGTTAATGACAGTAGGCCTACATGTTTTGTTGGTCCAACGTTGTTTATGCACCTTTAGCGCAAGAACAAATTGTATGTTGGTTTATGCACTTTTAGCGGTAGAACCGTTTGCATAAGTGCGTTCATGCACTCTTAGTTTTAGACAACATCACAAACAGCTCAAAAATTACAATCAAAAGTCCTTTTTTCTCATTTATATGTTAATATATTATGCTCCGCAATTTGGCAGTGTAATAGAGTACATCGTAATACAACTTTGTGCTATTACAGGTCCAAACCGACAAAATGTGCTTTTATGCACTTTCAGTACTAAACTATCGTTATGTTCCTACTGTAAAGACTTACTGACTAATAAGCGATTCAGAAATTCAGGCCGAAGCAAAACTGATGTTCAAAAAGTGTTCTCTTGTTTGCCGACACATGACAGAATACGTTGTTCTAACCGCTTGATCCTCAGATCTGAAGTGTAGAGTCTGCACCTCTACCAGATCGAGAAGTGCGTTTTTCACGCTGGCATTCGTGACGTTAATAATTCAACAACTAGACTGCTTGAAAGTGTCAGATGTTTGATCACAAAATCATCAATCGAGCAATCGACCAATGGCATCCACGTCTTCTGTCATGTGTAGGCGAACAAGGAAAACACTTCGAACATTAGCTGCGACTAAATTGTCTTGACTGCATATTTTTCACTTGACTGCAAGCACGTAATACTGTACTTTGCAACAAATGTAATAACTTTTTTTCTAAACTAAAACGCGTATAATGTGAACATAGTGGCTCATATTTTTTACTTGCAAATTTGACAATTCTTGTTAAAATGACTGCGGTTGTTGTGTTTAAAATTTGATGCAAATCCGATCACTTCTGACCGAGTTGAGACAACGTTGCAAGTGTTTCCATTTTGATCGGAACACCGTGTTCCGATTAAAATTTTACAATTATTTTAGAAAGACATAGACTAATTAATCAAATGATAGTCATTGACCCTTTAATTTTTCGACTAAAATCCATATTCTATTATCCATTAAAATTTGCAATCCGGTCCTGCATTTCAAAAATACATTCCAACCCATACAGAGTCAATACTATATCAACAAGTAGCTGACTGTGATATATAGCTCGCTCAGTGCTGCGCTGATCGTTCAGCGAGCGATGGACGGAAACGCGATCGCTGAGGAACTTGTTGTACTTGGACGCGGTCCATTGACTCGCGTACAACTCAGCGTCCTGTGACGTCACGTTGATGATCGTCGGAGCGCCTAGCTCCCCTGCATGCACCACAGTGATGCTACATGTTGTTGTTGTTGTAGCCCCTTGAGGGAATAGGTGATGCCCCATTGCACCAGCTGGTGGTCGCAGGTGGTGATTTCACCGTAGACCGGTAGGCAACATTATAGAATCTCTTGTGGCGGACGAATCCAAACCACCATTAATTGCAAAATGGTGCACGAAGTGACGGAAAATCTCCGGGACGTGCTATATATAGATATAGCGAGAAATGGTATACTCGCTAAATGCGCGTAGGACCGGAGGCGCGTGGAACTCAAAAAAGGGGATA
>JAQIWG010007771.1:0-12018 GCA_034695025.1 Chamaedrilus cognettii | reverse complement strand
TACACAGCACAATATACACAGCACAATATACACAGCACAATATACACAGCACAATATACACAGCACAATATACACAGCACAATATACACAGTACAATATACACAGTACAATATACACAGCACAATATACACAGCACAATATACACAGCACAATATACACAGCACAATATATACACAGTACAATGACGAAGTAATACTTGACATGTCAAGTATTTCTTCTTATGGGACTGAGCACTCATTCACATACAGCCACCACCCACGATCTAACTTCCCTCAAAACCTCCTCCCTGCTATTTTAGACTAGCGTAAATGTTAAAACCTATAGATAAATAAATAAGCACAATACAAAAAGTTCAAAAACAATAAGCAAACAAAACCAATAAATAAACTAACTGGTAAATAAAATGCAACAATGTACTATCCTACCTGTCGCTCGGCGAGCAAGATGGAGTCGCGACAAAAGTCGCAGTTTGTCCGTCGTCGCGCACATTCCGTCGTCAGATGGCGCTGAAGGTCCTTGCGCAGCAGAATGTCGGCACAGCGCTGGGGGCAGGGACACAGCGCGTACTCGCACTGCTCGCTCAGATGAGTCTGCATCACCACAACAACAGCCTTATATAGATCTTTATTTCGTCACGAGAACAGCGCAAATAAATAACAAAATATAAATAGGGGTGCGCGAAATACAACTGTGCAAGCAATTATAGCAAGAGCATTCTGCAATAAAAATATCTAGAGGCAATGTTGTAACAGCAATCGGATCAACTTAAATTTTTATTAATAAATTCGACTACAGCGAGGGTGGCCTAGTGGTTAAGGCATTCGGACACGAGTCCCAGAGACCTGGATTGAAGTCCCGGCGCCGCAACTATGAAACCTTCAGCAAGTCTTAACACTGTCGAACGTACAAGTGTCTCTGGCTGATAAACATTGCGCAAGATAATGATTCATTTGATTGGCGTCTGGAAGGGCATCCGACCGTAAAAACGCAGCAACTGCGATCCTCACCAGAGTACAAAGTTCTATATAAACCCGTGTCAAAATATGGACCTTAACAGAGCAAACAAAAAAGGATGTTAATTAGTTACAGTACTAAATCAACAAGGATCATGAACTTGTTCCTGGTAAATAAACAATTATCGAAACTCAAAAACACACTCGCGGGGAAAGTCAAAACTACATTCCATAATTCTAGCTGCAGAGAGATAATTGGCTAACTAGCAAAAACCGGTAGGTTACTACATCGATTCTACAACTGACATATTGATCTATCAGCTCTCATGCACACACTACACAGCGCTCTGCAGTGTCCAGTGTAGTTTTATCACTTGTCTAACGTCCACTTCCGAGTATATAAATAACCGCAACACATGCCCTGGGCTAAGATTCCCTTGTGTGGAAATACCCCTATCAACAAAGCACTTGCCTGGCTAGATAGCTAATGATGGCAGCGAGCCGCTTCAACCCATCGCCCGAAGGCTTGAATACTTTTATTCGCCGACTGATTTAATAAGGAGACAGTCAACTTGAAGGCGATAAATTTTTATCCTATTATTGTCCTATAGCCCATTACACAGCCAACTTGTGGACCAAACTTTCAGAGCCAAGTCTTCAAGTCGACACGGTATTATTTTCACTCATCGAAAAAATCAAAGATAGGCTACAACCCACCAATGCCATAATATAACTAAACAAAAAATGCATGTAAGAGTAAGCATGCACAATTAAAACAAAAAAAGTTACATGGATCTCGTCAACTGGATCAAGTCACACTTGCTCGCTGATAAAAACACATAATTTGATGATTAAAAAGGGAAGCCAAAATTTACAATTAGTAGAAAGTGTCTTTTGATGCGAAAAACAAAGAAAAACTGTAAAGAATGGCTTGAAAACGGGCAATTTGCTCAGTTTGATTTCTGGATTTCTGTCGGCACCCCACTTTACAAGTGGGGTGCCCACCCCTCCCCCGGCTGCGAGTTGTGCGCGAAAGGAAAAAAGTGTTGGAATATAGCCAAGCGACCTTGACAGAATCTATCAATAGCCTTCTACCTAGGCCCTAGGCCTTTTCTCCTTTAAATCCAGGCTTAAAACTCATTTTTTCAAATCCGCTTTCTGTATGTAGTCTGTTGAACCTCTCCCGCACCTACGATTCAAGCAAACGATGTTTTTCCATCTCCGTTTGCATGACATATTCTTGGTGCGTTAAAAGTGCAATATACATACATACATACATAGGCCACCGGCTACATCCTTGTTACCTGAGGGCCTTTATCAGCCTGATTGTAAACACCAATCAAAATAAGAGAGAAGTTGAGAAGTTCTAGTCTAACTAGTTTGAAGCTTGGTAGGCCTAGGCTGAACTGGACTTAGGGGCCGTTTACAAATTAGATAACGCTTTTAAGGTGGGTGGGTAGGTGGGTGGTTAACGATTTTGTTAGGAGGCGTTATATGAGGTGGGTGGGTGGTTTTAGCTAATGTTTTTGGCAATGACCGGTTAATCTTTCATCTCCATCACAGACTCTGTGAGTTTGTGGACGCGCTAGAGGTGCAAGGTGCAGGCATTTTCAGGCATTTACAGACATTTACAGGCATTCGCAGACATTTACAGGCATTTACAGACCTTTGCTGACATTTGCTGGCATCTCCAATGAAATTGTTAAATAGCAAACAAAACAATCCTGCAATAGGCCTACAGGTATGCCTATGCACATTTTGTCAGTTTTTTGGTTGGTGGATTGGTGCGACTGCCCCACCCTAAGCCTAACTGCCTTTCGATATATTTGATGAGTAGGCCTACAGAATTTTCATAAAGCTAAAAAGTTAGGCGATGTTACATAGGCTAGTGTTTGCAACCAGTTCAATCATTAAATCGCGGTGTGTTAACCCCTAGCCAGATAGTTTTGTTTTCATCCGACTTTGCGACTTTGAGGCTTTGAGACTTTGAGGCTTTGAGACTTTAAGACAAGGTTTGTGAAACAAGGGTGTTTGAAGAGTACAAGATTTAGCCCCTAGTCGGAAATTTTAGTTAAAATGCATTAGCAAGATGGCGCTATTTTGAAGCGCTTTTCATCATTTTTCGTCATAACAATGCAGCAAGACCAATGAGATATTAAAGCATATACGAGCGTAGGCACAATACACATGTCAGACAATGATGAACATCGCATTTTGCATTCTCTGAAATTTTTGTGGGTTGGTCAAAATTTAGAGTATTATCTAACATTGGGGTGGGTAGTTAGGCCTTTCGTTACGATCCGTTAGATGGGGGGGTGGTGGGATAAAAAATCCGTTTTTTAGCGTTAGGCCGTCTAATTGTGCACGGCCCCTTACATAAAGGTCTGTCAAATTATATACAGGCAAACATGCGCTCATAAATAAATTTGAGAGCATTCATGCCATCAAAGCAGTTTTTAAGATGGCACGATTTTACCCTACGTTTAAAATATACCATATTTACAATTATGTAGTTGAAATTATGTCTAATTTTGTTGGAATAACGTTTACGTGATGTGATGTCACGTAGGACATCCATCATTAGACGTCGAAACGGACTCTAAACTCGGTATTATTTATTATTATAATTATTTTATTTATCTTATTTATTGATTAGTCAAATAGCAAATATAGTAAAAGCAAGCCAACAAAGTCAACCTGCAGTCGCTGCAGTTCGACGCTCGCCGTACATCCGCTGGTGAAGTTGGGACACCTCAGAGTCAGGTTCATGATCTCTCTGTTGGCAAAGTTGTCGGGGAAGAGAGCGTCGCGCGTGATGCGCTCCTTACAGTTCGGACACAGCGCCGAGCCCTGAGGGTCAGCACTGCCGCAGAAAAACGACAACTAACGCGCTAACGTCGGGAGATTATTTGAGGCTGGCAACAGAAAGGGCATTCGGCCGCAAGGATCAAACTTTAGAAAATAAGTCTAATCGGCTCACGCACACACAATTGGACACGTGCAGAACGGATGTCACAGACGATATTAAAATAATAATAAAATTACTAGGCCTAAGTACTAATTATACAACAATAATAATAAACAACCATACGTAGTGGTCTGATATAGAAAAGTACTATGTAGGGCTATAATAAAATAGGAGTATAAATAATAAAATGTATGACTAAAATAAAGAGACGCTTGGCCAATATTCATACTAATTTATCAAACCGTGCTCATTGATATAGAAGTCCGAGTCCATGACACAACTTCAGCTCTAGTAATGGGTGCTCAAATATAATTAACAGCATTTTGTTCCGCGTGCCGGGCGCTAGCTAGCACGTGAGTGTCAACACCTACCCTATCCAGCGCACGATGCACGCCCCACAGAACCGATGGCCACACCGCGTCTGCACCGGCTTCCTCAACACCTGCATGCACACGGGACATGCGTACTTGGCGTCTGCCGGGGGACTGAACTCGTAGTCATATCCCTCCGTCACCCCCCCTCGCGACGAACCCACTCCGAGGTCCACTCCGCTCAGAAAGTCGCGTACTCCGCCGCTGCTATTAGACGAAGAAGAGGACCCGCTGCTAGTGGCGGCGTAGCTGCTGATGGGCGTATCGCTGGAGTAGCTGGTCGCGGTGGAAGAGTAGCCGGGTACGAAGGACAAGGCCGGGCTGGGGTTGTGAATGGTTTGTAGGTTTGCGGCGATGGTTGCGGCGTAGCTAGTTTGGTAGTTAGTAGCGCTCGGTGTAGGCCCTGTAGGGTGGCTAGACGGGTAGTTTGTAGCGCTAACAGATGGGTAGCTTGTAGCGCTAGTCGCGGCGTAACTAGTTGGATAGTTTGTAGCGCTGGTTGTCGCATGGCTAGTAGCATGGCCAGCAGCATGGCTAGTAGCATGGCTGGCAGTAATGGCAGCACTAGCGGCGGTGGAATTTGCACCGCTAGAGTTCTGTGCACCAACAGACCGCGACATTGCCGGTGGCTGTGCTGGATGAAAAAGCACATATGGCGAAATCACGGGGGAGATATTCTCCCGGATGCGTTGTAGTAATAAATCTGATATTAAAGATGTTCCGATATTTTTCGCTTAATCCTTTTGAAGATCAGACTAATGCTTTACAAAATCCGATTCTAATATCCAGGGGCCTCATTTACGTACATTTCTCAAGATTTTCTTAAATTGTATCCTAATCAACTTTAAAACAAATAAAATACAATCGCCGACCGCCGTGACGTCATCATTCGGTTCGCGCGCAACTGGACGGAGTTTCCAATAAAAAAGATAAGATTTCCAAAAGATTCTCTTAAGACAATCTTAAGACTAAGATTGTCATAAGATCGCTTTCTGAATGAGGCCCCAGAGCTTTTCGGCCAGATTAAAGGCCGGTGTCCTGTTCCTGCATGCACATTCAGCTGGCGCACAAAGACTGACATCTGTTCAACCAACGCTACTGTAATTCCTCAACCGACCTCCAAACTTGATCGATGCAGGCTTGCAATCTATCTCCAAATTGCAGGAAGCGTATCACTTTTGTACCATCGGCACAAATTCTGAGAACACACACACATTCAGGGGCACATTACCAGTACAATATTTAGACCAAGGATCAGTAAACAGGAGTCAAGCCTGAAAGCATGCATAACTATTAACCAGCCGAGAACAAATCTACTCTGCACGATGAGCAAAGAGAAACGATGAGTGTAGGGATAAAAGACAAACAAAATTAAGTGGCAACCAGAAATTTCTTAAAGGGGCAGAGAGGCCTGAAGCCACCGGATCTGAACAACAAACTAGAACAATAAGATCCCAGAGGGAATAATCTACGGTTCGTTTTGCGTCTAAAAAACGTGGGTCAGGACTAGTTGTTCAATAGAGAGCTATTTAAATGATCCAGGATTATTTTAATAACTCTCCAATATTATTTGAATAATCTGGATCTAATTTGCGCGATCTGATTGGGTCGTGACGTGATTTTTGTTCTGTGACAATTTAAAACCAAATAACTCTCGATTGAGCAACTGGGCCTTAATGTTTGAAACAGTAAGAGGGGGAGGGTACGATAGGAATGTAAGTAAGCACATAAAGCGATCATCATAGCCTATATAATTGCTTCATTTCACAACTATCTCAAATAGTGAGAATGCATATATTTATCTCTGATTATGTACTAATCACATCGGCAACCTCTCAAAAAAAAGCCTAAGTCAGTCAAAATATTTAATACCTTGATTTAATTCATTGCTGCGAGGGTATCTAGAAAGTATATCGGCATGGTAGATCTATATTTAAACGCTTTAAAATAAGAAAAATATCTTCTGCCATTCATCAAGCCTTATGAAGCAAAACTCAGTCTAAGCTCTGCAAAGCGACCATTCCGATTCGTCTAAATTCTCTGAAACAAGGGCGTGGCTTGGCTGCATACTCAGATGGTGAGTCCATCATTTAGGACACGAACATGACAAGCAGGCAAGAATACCTCTTCACGGACAGAGAAGTCATTTAGATTAGGACAGGTTAGCACTAGTTACCACTCAACCCGGCTTCCTAGTTCAAACGAAATTATCAATGCCAATCCATCAGACTGAACATACTACCGACCGTCAAGCATAAATTATAATTTTTTTGGCATTAATTTCCGTTATAAATATATAATAAATAGTGAACTATACAATATCCGCAGAAGTTGAAGTACTTCCCCTATCCGCAACGCAACCGTATACCAATACCAATATGCAAACTAAAAGATCAACGTTAATAAATCCGTACTCTGTGCCGGTAATAAAAAAATTATTTTGATAGGAAATCCGTAAAATTCATAACATAGGACATATTCATAGAAGCTTTTTACAAATACAGGATGGCCAGATAGGTCGTAAACGATTTTGATGTACAAAATTACCAACTTAACCAAAACGCGGGTTAATATAATCTATATGCCCGTGTACATATGTTTCATTAAATTCAACCTGCCAAATTTCATAAGCCTACCTCAATTATTAAACTTTTAATCGCCAATAATATGACACCACCCAAAATTTGCTTATTCTAAGCGAGTCATTTACATGACGTCAATGGCGTCACCAGTGTCAGGAGTGCTGCTATCTGCTCATTTTGCGCTCAGATTCAATAATGCTCCCTTAAAAATTGTCCATTTATCGCTCAGCAAATTGATCACTTTCACTCGACCACTCGTCTCTTCAGTGCGGTAGTGAGATCGAATCCAATCAAGTGCTTCTCAAAAACCGCTGACTACCGCTGATCTATTATCGGACATTCCCCTCTCCGCACAATAGAACACAATTCAGACAAAATGCTGGCCAGATAACGGCATACAGAAGCTGTCGAGATATTTTTTACGACAATCTGAAACCGGTTAGAGCGCTTCCTTGTTATTTGTTCGGTACAGAGTGTGCCGACGTTATACCGGCACAATGCGATGAGCAATCAGCGCGACAACAGCGCGTGCCTTGAGCGAGTAAATCGATTTAAAATAGCCTCGTGCATTGCATTCATGTACAATAAGTCTTCATACGAAAGTCAGCTTTGAAACAATTATGAGTTCCTTTCAAATTATAATCATAGCCCAATACAACAATACATTAATCAAATGGCAACTAAAACGGAAGTTAACCACACAAAGATTGCTTGAAAGCAAAAATTCGCTTCAGTCGATATGATTGACTACTGTTCAGTACTATCGTATTATCTAAGCACATTAAATTCTAAAACGGAAGTTTGCGAAATAACATCGAGGCTTACATTGGAGCCAGATTTACAAGATCTTAGATACGGCAGATCCTATTGATGACCCGGCACCAGAATTTCAATAACAAATCCGATACCGACACTAAACAACTGTCGAACTGATATGTTCGCCTATTTTATCACCGGGGTCAGCGTTACTGTACAATCAAGTCTATGACTCAAATCCAATCAGATCATCACATAGGTATAAATTCATACTTTATTGCGATTGTTGCGAAATCAAAACTGATAAAGCTGTCATTTATTTTGGTTCAATTATGGCATCAAAATATTGACCGATACAGATACACGCCATAAGCATATACAATAACTACGCCTATCTGCCAATTTCATATTTTCGATTGATTCAGTAGCCAAGCCTATAATCCCAAACCAATCTAGCCCATCCCCCAACTTCTACACTTGAGCGATAATAAAGGAATCACCTTTAATACAGGATTAGTCTCAAGTTAAAATATACACAAATGTAAAAATGCAATTTTAAAAGATGAAAAATTACCAGTTTGTGTAGAAAATATACAAAAACTAACCTACAGGTTCACCTGTTTTAAAGAAACTAACAAAAATGCATTTATTTCATTAAATATAACACCTGCTTGTGAGATGAGCGTCTACTGATAGAAATCTCTCAAGTGATCAGAGGCCTACACTTTTAAATTATAATTATATCGTATCGGCTTATCTTGCATTCGAGCAAACTTAACAATAAATACTTTGGAATAAATTCTTTTATTCCAACAAAATGACAGAATAGGCGTTTTAAATGAAGAAACATGCTTAGTTATGCAATACGACAATTATACGTGTCAACGAACCAATTTTTACAAGTTTATTTTAGTAAATACGCATACTGATGAACACTTGCCTTATGACAGAAGAAGACGACCTTTAACGTTCATCGACGGCTTGTTATTGTTATTTCTGGACCTAGGCACATCCCAAAGATTATTGTTTACGCAAGGCTCACTGAAGAGCCTAATGACACTGCTATTGTCAGATGTACGGTTCTGATTTTGCAAGGATGTATAGATCCTTAGGCCACATAGGCTGTAGATATGGAGCTAAACATCTAACATTCGCATTCTGCCGCTAGACGAAGCGGAAGTAACACATTCGTGAATGGGACCCAGTGGGGACTTCCCCAAGAAACGCACCCAGACAGCCAATCGCAGTTGAGTACACAATTCTAGTCCCAAGGCTACGATCAACATATTGACCCAAAAATATAACCACCCTTCGCTATTTTAACAGCTGTAAACAGATTACTTAGTCTTACAATTTCAACAAAGTGCCATGAAACTATCAGAAACTTGTAAGGGTATAATTTAAATAAATTTGCATAATAATTATGCTATAAGCCATAGCCTAATACGTATCACTGTTAAAAAACATAATAATATGTCATCAAGCAATTCACACAGATGCAAAAACCTTAGTAATAGTCCTGGGTTGCACCCCCCTCCCTCCCAACGCATCCCCATATACATTTTGTAAAACTTACATGACGAACATCCACAGTTTATTTGCTGGGATAGGCGAGGGAAGTAATCGCATAGATCTCTTTCAACTCTTTCAAACATATCGATACCAGATCACACGAGACACACTGTACGTGTGGGTATTTTTTTTCTATCCCTCACTGCCAAGATTAGCAAGAAATGAACAGGTCTACAATCATTATAATTGGCAAAAGATCATTGTCGTTGATAATTGACCGTTATGATCTACAATAGATCACTATAATGAATGATAGATCGTTATGAATTTCTTAGAAGTCAGAAATAACTATTTCTAACAGGCCGTTGTGCAAAAGACCGCTGCAATATATCGTAGAATTTAAATCCAGCTCCAAGATCTAACAAAAATTCTGCTAATACAGCCTTGGAAAACAATTTCGTTTTGAGAATACAGAGCCTGATAGCACTCACAGTAAGCATTAGACGTGAAGCGTTTCATGAACGCACTGTTAACTAGAAGTCAAATCTAGTTGGGGAGGATATAGCAGGCTTACAGTAGCCAGGACTAGGATATAAGTCAGTGTTGGTTTTTGGGAAAACGCTACGGCAAGAATCGAAAGACGAATAGAACCGTTATGTGCATCGCAAAGCACGCAGAACAGTTCAAAGGTCCAACGGCACTCTGGTCACACGATTACTACAGACACGCACGGTATACGCTCGGCCAATTATACTAAGGCCTCCTAACCACGATGCATATTTTCCATGCAATTTTTCTTGCAACCAAATTACAATGTAAAATGTCCTTAGCTGGGTTTCATGCAAGCCGTTCTTGAAAATGGAAATCGTTGTCATGACAACAATCGTCCGTCTGCCGTAACACGGTTACATGCAAAATTGTATGCAAAATTGCATGCAAAATATGCATGGTTGAAAGAGACCCTTACCAAGCTCACAACCGATTGTCAATTGGCTTACAAAATGTCTAACAATATAATTACCTTTAATGAAATCACCCCCGTTGGCCCATAAAAAGCATTACGGTACCATACAATAATTGACAATTAAGAGCAGATATACGCGAATTACTCTAGATTCTGGGTATCTTATCCAAAATATACCTAGGTTACATTTTTAACAAAATTATCTCAAGAATGTCTTTATAGTCCAGGCTTCTTCTGTTTTTTTAAATGGAAGGACCGTGTGTGAGTAGCGAGGATCATTAGTCTGATTCTGTGTAAGCTAGAGTCCCGCCACAGAATCGCTCGCCCTTTAGTCATCTTTTTGTACGCATTCGGGGAGCTCTGGGCTGCAAGTCTACGCTTTGTTCCCCGACTCGCCGGCGTAAATATATAGTCTAGGCTATACACAGCGCCGACTTTTCTGCACGGAAGCTAAAACTGCTATTTTCGTTTGGAAAAATTGCAGCCAGTAAAGCGCGCCACTGCAGACTGCAGGCGCGAACTGCAGGCACGCCCAGTATAATCAGCGCTGCACAGTACAACCTTGACGCTTCTCCTTGTACTTCAGACTGCAGATAAATGACACAACTTTGATGTACATTACGCTATACAAATCATACAACTATACTAGCCCTTACACAGAGCTAGAACTATGGCTCTATTACAAAACTGTAACATGCCTAGTGCAATGCAGTGACTTCAACAAAGAATCTATTCAGTATCCGGTAAATTGCCGTCAGCGGAGCATAACTCTTCACGATCGATATAACGGCAAACGCAGGGACAAGTCAAGCCAAGTGCATACAAGTCAAAGAACTCAAAAAATCATCATTAATCCAGTCTTTTTACCAGCAGTTTAGACAGGACATTATTAGTGCAACAGTTAGTCTAGTCCAGCTGACCTAGCAAAAACACAGTGTATACCAAAAATAGGTTCCGCAATGTTTCAGAAGAGTATAAAAAAGGAAGCCGTTATCAAAAACAAAACAAGAGGCGTCTCAATATAAGTAGGGGACGATCGCACAAATCTCTCCGCAACCAAATATTAATTTGTACAACAGGATAATGAAACCGCTAATGCTTCGGACATTAAAAAAAAAAACTCTGCAGTTCGCGACGCTTATTTCATCAGACGAAAGGTGGAGGGAGTCATTCAGAATTTTTGAATCATTCTTCGAGATGTAAAAAAAGCACAAAATGTGCAATTTAATTTAATTTTGACTCAATTATTTTTTTTACCTGAACAGAGGTGGCATCACTCTATGCCCCCCTGGATTCGCTACTGAACCAAGTTACCCACACGGATATATGAATATTATATACAATTCTTTCAGCAGGTGGCTTCAAAAGAAAAAAACAAAAAAAAACTAAGTCAATTCAATTTATAATTCAAAATTTGAATTTAAATAAAATTTAACAAAATAACTAACTTGAACAAAAGCGCCCTCTATGCAGTCTTCAGCAAGAAAATCCAACGCCGGTCAGGAACAAAAGCGATATTAAATACGGCTAACAAAACAAATAAACAAAATTCCATGATTCAAACAAAAAAACTTAAATATCTTTCACTTCCCAGCACAGAATTGCAAAACTTGAAAATTATTTAAACGAAAAAATGACGCCATTGTCAGTCACACCGTTGTCAAAATGCGTTCACACCTAAATTACGACTCAACCATAATTCGCATATTAATAATTAAATAACGGCAAACGACTACAAAATAGAAATGCAGAGACAACGGCTTTGTATCGCATCAGCTGAATATATCGCAACGAATCGATGACTATGACATCATTACTACACCACTAATGATAGCGGGCCTCATTTACGTACATTTCTTAAGATTTCTGAAATCTTATCCTAACTGAAATTTAAAACAAATAAAATCCAATC
>JAQIWG010007770.1:0-12019 GCA_034695025.1 Chamaedrilus cognettii | reverse complement strand
TTAAGCCTCGTTCCAAAGCCAAATGTTCCAGTTGCCCAAAGTCACTTGCTACTGTTTTAGCGTCCCTCCCCCCTCCCCCCCCCCATTGCTACGTCGTCAAGGTAAGCCACTACAAATTCAGACTTTAGGGATTTCAGTAAATCATGACTGGCAAGGCAAAAGAACAGTGGCCCATAGGATCACCCTGTTGGGCGTTGTTAACAGCTTGAAATAAAGGTGTCCGAATGAGAAATTTGAAGTGGCACGTTAGTAGTTTAGTTGTCAGTTTGAGTAATGTCCCTCTTGCTTGCAGTCTTGCTGATTATGGAAATAACAGTTTAGGTATTTGTCAGCTAGTAGTTAGAGCAGTCCGTACTTAATTACATCATTCTATTTGTTATACTACTATATTACTATCTATCTAGTTCCCCCAGAAATGTATGTATAAAATGTTGATTAATCACTGCTGATTTCCCAGTGTATTCATTTTTTCTTGTGCCACTGCATATCTTTGTTGTTGATTTCAGCTCGGCTACGATGGCAGGGGGCTTGTTGGCAATAGAGCGCCAGTTTTTCTATGATCTTGGGGGATACGACTCTGGAATGGACGTGTGGGGGGGTGAGAACCTCGAAATGTCCTTCAGGGTAAATCGTCATTCAGGCATGCCCAAGATTTACATTTTTTCGGGACCGAAACGTTTTTAATGATGATTAGCTTAAAAATGACAATTGATGACAATTTATTGCTTCTATTATTACATATTTGTTAACTCTATATATCCATGATGTGTGACATTTATGCTGGTTCAGGGCTGTGGCTTGTCAGCCTATTTGCGACTAAACGCATATTTTACATCATTAGTGTTTTTTATTTAGACGCTTTTTATAATTTTAATGATTGTTAAATAGACGATAATATATCCAGTTTTTTTCGTGCATTTATCTTTTGACTGTTTTGTCCAATTGAAGTGTTTGTTTATAGATCTGGATGTGTGGGGGCCAGCTGGAGTTTCTTCCCTGCTCTCGTGTTGGGCACATATTCAGAGCTTCTCACCCCTACTCTTTTGGTGAGTGATTGCGCATTTTTCTTATGTATTATATGTAATATACTTCTCCCAGTAATTTTTTGTAAAATTGTGAATATATTACATAAGTTCTTCTTTTTCATTTAATATTTAAAGCTGTGTCGGATATACATATCTTATATAACTGATATATTACTGTATATATTATTTTGGATTGAATTCTGCTGCAAGCAGCTCAGGGCCTGTTTCTCAAAATATCTTCAGAAAATAATTTTTATCATAGGAAGTTCTTCAGAAAATCGTAGAAAAATCTTACGTTTATTGTTTGAAACTCTGCAAATGCAAAGAGGTGACGTTATGGCGGTCCAGGAAAGGATAAAAAGATTTAATTTTTGAGGTTGAGCTATATTTTAGCTGAAGTTTGAGACATGAAGGGGAACAGATCCCGGCTTTGACCATTTGTATAATGATTAGTACCACACCTTTGTAATTTGAGCGTGTTGCTTTAAAGTACTGAGTTATTATTATTAATCATTGAAATTGGATTGCCTACAACATCGAAAACCCCTGCAAGCTGGGGAACAAAGAATAGACTTGCAGAGCTCCACACCAGTTGTAAAAGGCGACTAAATAGGGGGAATCGTTTCTATGTTGGCTATCATATATAGAACCGGACTGTAATAGTCTTCTCTCTTTGTTACTACACACGATCCTTAAACTACATTACCCCCCACCCACTACATCGTACTTTTTGCTACATGTGTGGAATTCTACTTTAAAATGATCAGTGCTATAATGAAGATTTTATTGCATGCATTGTATACTTGTTAAGATTTTAAATTGCGATAATCTCTTATTGTCTACGTGTTGACACCTTTATACCCATATCACCATTGCGAGCTAACCTCGAGTTGGTCAATCGGCGAGTTGAGAGTGACCGTTGTGTGTGCCTGGCATGACGTCACTCAATCCACCGACTGAGCCAACTCGAGGTTAATTCGCAATGGTGTGTATGGATAATTACATAATGTATTAAGAAACTGTTTCTTAACTGACGAAACACTAAATCTAAGGCCGCTGATACGTGATGCAGGGAACAAGGACACGCACGGCCTGAACAGCAAACGTCTCGCTGAGGTCTGGATGGACGGATACAAGCGACTCTTCTACGCTCACCGCAAGGACCTCATCGTACGAATTCTTTTCTTCGACTTCTGCAACTCTCTGCTGCACAAAAACCTTTAGCAATTAATAAGCGTTTGCTAGCACTGATGTCTAATTAGTATTAGCTAGTCTCTATTTATATTAAATCATTGTTTTGGATTAATTAATTATAGATCGACATCGTTGAGTATCGTCTATTTATCGAGAGTCTTTAATAGTTTCAAATGGTAAGCACGTATCTCAAAGCACTGTTTGCATAGTTGATCATAAAAATCTTGGAATTTTTTTCAAATGGCCGCTCAGTGTATAGTACAAGGACGCTGATGATCTCTCTGTGTGTAGGACAAAGTCGCTGATGACCTCTCTGTTTATGGGATAAGGTTGCTGATGACCTCTCAGTGTATAGGACAAGGACGCCGGTGACCTCTCTATGTGTAGGACAAGGATGCAGGGGATATATCGGAGCGGGTGGCTCTGCGTGAGCGACTCAAGTGCAAGAGCTTCAAGTGGTATCTCGACAACGTCTATCCGGAGAAATTTGTCCCCGACGAGAATGTCTATGGATACGGCATGGTAGGATTCTGACAGTTGCGAGATTTTGCGGATAATTTTAAAATTTTGCATTAAATGTAACATTCATTAAAGGTCTTTCCAATCTACATAAATTTGTAGTTGTAAAACTACATCTTTGTTGGTGACGGGTTAAATATTTCTTCAGATGCCAGACGATCCACGCAGCATATAACTGTGTTTATGTAACGCCTATGCACTGGTACTAACTTTTTATGATCAACGGAAGAGAATCAGTGTTTTCAGCTTGATTGCGCGGGTGACATTAATGGAAAGTCATATTTCATAATATGGATTAAGACGTGTGCTTCATTGTGGCGTCACATGAAGAAGTGTGCAACTTAATGAACTGTTCTGAGAAAAATTGCATTATTGTGGTGTGACGTAGAGATATTGTGAGAAGCGCGCGTGTTATTGTGGTGTGATGTAGAGTTATTGTGAGAAGCGCGCGTGTTATTGTGGTGTGAAGGTGCGCAACCCGGCGAGCAACCAGTGTTTGGACACGCTGGGTCACGATGACAAGAGCATCATCATTGTGGGCATCTACACGTGTCAGGGCAGCGGCAACAGCATGTCAGAGGTCTCGCTCGACTCATTCGCCGTAGTCACTCCGACTTACTCCTCACTCACTCACCGCATGGACTCTGACTTATTCAAATAAGTCACCGTTTTTTTGTTTTTTTTTAGTTGAAGGACAGTGTGCAGCAACAAGACTATATACAGCCTGGTTCTGTGCAGGAGAGTCGGCACCGAACCGCTCCCCCTTCTTTAGTCACGTTTTACGAGTTTGCAACTTTAGTTTTGCAGTGATAGTCTCTGTAAAACTTACTCTAATTTTTCTCGCATGAAGGCCTCTCTTGTGTAGGGCGCTATTGGTGGTACATAATTCAATGAATGTTCTATACGCTGTGTGTGCTCGCGGTGCATAGCTTTTCTCTCTGAGCAAGCTGGGAGAGCTGAGAAGGGAGGAGGGGTGCATGGATACGCGAGGGGAGGACAACAGCACCATCGGCCTTATGCCCTGCCACGGGCTGAAGGGCCTCCAGGAGTGGCGATACGAGAAAGTACGCACCAAGACTTAACTATTGGGAGCTGTTGTCGCTTATTTGAGTTAATTAGTTTGATCTGCGTCAAGCATTTGATGCTTGTGCTTTCTGAAGCAAGCCATATATTGTTTCTTTTTAGATCTGAAAGCTAAGAAGACAGTACGCTACTGTAAAACGTGAAATTATTGCGTGCGTGTAATTTTCGCAAGTTTGCCGATTGGTAAAACTCGTGAAAATTACATGCAGCAAAATAAAGTTGCGGAAGCTATTATAAATGGAGAGTGTCCAAAAAACGTGAAAATTAAGTGCAGCTAAATTTTTGAGAAGCGAAACTGCGAAAATAACATGCAGCTAAAATTTCATGTTTTACAGTATTTATGAATCTTTTAAGACTAGTAAATGTCAAGAGCCTAAATGAACCAAATGCAAGATGCAAAGTATCTGGAAATGTTTACTAATTTACCTTGATTTTTAAAAGGTGTCCGTGTTCTGAAAATATTAATACAACAAAATAGCAAGCAAATATAACACATGCATACAATTACACAAGTTACACAGCAGATCATGAACGAACGAATATTATATTAATTTAACGAATATTGTGTGTTTATATTATATAGAAGTTGTCCATTTTCTCAATATATAAGAATATAATTTTATGTTATTTTTTTTACTTTATCGATGTACAAGTAATTTGTTACAAGACAAATAAAACTGAGCGCAATAATAGTTTGATGAATCCGTGATCTATCTCTGAACTTTTGCGGGTGAGCAGAAACATCCGCTACTACACTATGACAAGAATATTATTGAAAAACTTGACACTTTTTTGCTTAACATTTTGGTGGGTGCTGTTTCTAGGAAAGCAAGACGATCGTGCACGTGCACAGCGGCAAGTGTTTGGATCAGGCAGATCTAAAGGCCGGCCAGTACGTCGTCACGTCGACCTGCGTCCCTGACAAGATGTCGCAGAAGTGGGAATTTGAACATCTCTTGTAGCGAGCCGGGGGGAGTGCAATTACAGGAAAGTGATACCAGTGCTTTCGAAAAATAGTTAAATTTGCATTGGATGCAAGATTTTGACAGAATTTTTGTTGTCTCGGAACGACTGATGTATTGAATACGCCTATTGTGTATGTGAGTGCGAATGTTGTTGTGGTCCTAGATGATATCTTTAAATGCTGATGCTTAACCTTCAATCATTTAAATTTATTTTTACAGATATAAGCATAGCATACATTTGCATATTTCAGTGACCATGGCAATGATATCAAATATAGGCCTACAGATCAATTTGATAATTAATTTGCATGTACTTTTAGTATATCATAGACCAGTGTTTCCTCTTCACCACAGTAGGCTGATACGGGGTAAATTATCTTATGTGAGAAATCAGCCTGCCTTATTGCTGAAGAGGTATTTGAGTTACCTCTGTGATACATACAAGTATCTTAGTAAGGATCTAAGACTTTGAGGTACTTATGAAATATATCCAATTGTTTACTTGTCGCTTGAAAAACATTCAATTTTATGTACAGTATCGCAGTCGATTGTTATTGCAAAGTTATAGTGTCGCGAAGTGATGGAATTCTGTAGATTAATTCTTTGTTCATTGCTACTAACTGCTATTACAAAATGACGTTCAATCTTATTTAGAATGTCTTGCATTCTATTTATGCATTCTGATTGCATTGATATTTTATCTGCATTTTTAAAATTTTAAAATTCTGATGTGCGAAACCATCACTGCCATTTTTGGACCATTCCAGCCAACAGATGGCTTAATTCAAATGATATTTCCTTTCTTATTTTTGACTTTATCTGCTAGTTGCATGTCGCATTGATATTTTTGGACAATGTATTCTGCTACAATACAGGATTTCACACCTATATTTATATTTATCAGAGTTTTGTCAACGTGAGTAGCAAGCGAGATAATAATTGAACCAGATTCAATGATCTAGATCGATATAAAATTATAAATTATTAATTGTTAGCTACTAGCAGCCCCTGCCCGTGCCCCGCGAGCCCTTTTCCTGTATCGAATTAAACCCGCAGCTCTTCTTCTGGAGCCCATAAGACCCGTAGCCATTCCTAGGCTGATGGTCTAAAACAAACTCTCAACGTCCATGCCGATAAGCTTTGCTAAAGATTTTGCGACGTCATAATCACTGTGAAGCGCCAATGAGAGGCTTATAGGGACAGATCGCAACATCAGTAAATTAATGTTAGGATTATCTATTGGCTAATATTGTCAGTTGTTCAAACAAGTGCTAAGATCAAGCTTATAGAAAAGTTATTGACTAATCAAATCTGTGCTTGAACTCTGGGAGTGTTTTTAGCTAAATATTTGTGGTAATTTGCAGCATATTCTATGTTTCTATGATACATTCCTTTTTTTATTGACAATTTTAGTTATAGTTGTTCCTAATAAGTCTTCAAAATTATATTACACTTTACACTAAAAGACAACAGATTATTTTGATATGTTTTGATATGTTTGAGAAATTTATTTATTTTTAAAACTTTATATTTATTACACGGTTACAAGGCGCAGAAAATCTTGTGTACACAACTCGACAAGTAGCCTTAATTTCAGTGCACCTTGTAATGCGTGATTATTTTGGGAATTTGTCCACTGTGTTCCACATGCAGTATATTGCAATATCTTAGAGTGCCTTTCTTGCGTATCATAAATGAATTATGCCTTACTATGACGTTTTGTGTGGTCCGTTTATGCATGTTTATGCGTGAAGCAGATCAGTTACATATCATTCCTAGTTGTTGGCTACAAGAATAGACATCTGAAGCCAGTGTAGTTTATGGCTGTCAGTGTTCAGTGATAGCGGCGGTGGTGGTGGTATACGGACCACGACATTGTGCAGCAACAATTTCAGTGTTTAAGTTCAGGTAACCGGTTTAGTGACCTGATGCAAAGCAAGGAACCGCCCCTGCTTTAGTCACCTTTTACGACTCACCCGGGGAGCTCTGGGCTGCAAGTCCTTTCTTTGTTCCCCGACTGGCAGGGGATAATGATTGAAGGATTTGATAAGTGTTATATAGGTTTGTCCTTTTTTCATGTGTCTGCCGCCAGGCGATTGACACATGTTTCTTGTGTTTGATTACAGTTTTAGTTAATTGTACAAGTTTTAATTGATTGTGCAGATATAGTGTTGTTTTGATATAGGACCATTGTGTTACAACTTTATCTTAAAGATGGTTGGGTTTGTTAAGTTGTTCCATGGTTACAGAATATGTTTGAAATGGTATATTTTCTATTTATAGGTTTTTAGTTAACGCTGCCTGGACTATAAACTTGATTGTAATATTGTTGATGTTATATTTTTAAAGTAGCGTTGGATATTTGATCTATGTTTCTTATATAGTGTAGTTATATTATATTGTTCCGTGAGTGTCGTTGGGAATGGGTCGGTGTTTGTGAAGCAGAAATTTGAGACGCAGCTGTAATACTACACTATTATTTATTAACGATGCTCATGTTTTCTAATATTAATCATTTCTTTATTTCGCCACTATGTATATACACATATTCAATACTGTTTTGCAATATGGGAATTTAAGCATTTCTGAAATTGTTAATTCGCACCGCTGAGATAAAAACTGGCGAATGTTTTACATGGTAGCTCTTGTACTCCACGACAGGGTGTTATTGAGCAACATAATGTGTTAGTTGTTACTTAGTTGTTCTGCTTAATTTTTGTCACTATCGGGTTGTCTTTTTGAAAGGCCGGCCTTTGTTACATGAATTTTCAGATTAATAAAAAATTTTGTTACATTGATTTTAATTTTAATTAATTAATTTTCAGAAATATAAATCGATAATAAACTAAATACTGCCAGTTCAACTTCTATGCTGATTCTTCCTGCCTCAAAAATGTTGTGTTTCACTGTATAATTTTTGTTGTTTATTTTATTAATTGCTTTTATTAATTGCGTTAGTTATTTCTGTCACTATTAGTTTAAATTAAGATTCACAAGGTTCCGTTGTATCGCTTGTACACACCACAATTTGCGTCGGCTCATTTCAATAACCACGATGTTTCACAGGGTCATGAGAATTTATGACGGACGAATACACGTTTTTACTGAACTACCATAGCCTAATGATAGAATAGTGTGCGATGGATGTACGCACAAGTGAAAAAAAAGCAGAAAAGTTACTACATTTTGTTGGATTATTAAGGCATAAAGCGTCGAATTGCCACTAAGGCATAGATAGCTGATAGATAAGTTGTATTGGAAGTCGGCAGGTTGGAAGCTAGATCTACCTTAAGGGCAATAAAGAATTGCTAGTGTCACCGGTTCGCCTTCTACAATATTCGAAGTTGAATGAAGCTAGTAATTATATACCGCCGCGCATTGCTCCAGCTGAGTTTTTGACTGAACAGTGGGATATGGACGAAATAAACTAGTAAGCAATTGAAAGTAGATGCATTCGACGTGTCATAGGTGGCTGTAGTTATAGAGGAGAAACGCCTTGAAGGCAAATTTCCCACGGATCACGATTTTTCAATCCTCAATTTGATCCCCACTCCTCAGCTCAAACTACCCCACTTTCTTTCCTTGGCCCCCACTTTGATAATCCTATTCTTTTTGCTTTGATCAGTAAGACATGCATAATCAGGGGTAAGTTTAGTAGGAGTAGTACTCCAAAAACGACTTTTTTTGAAACTACTCGGATTTAGAAATGGGTAGGATTACTCGTAAAAATGGACGATGTTGGAGTAGGCTTACTCTAGGCCGACTTCTTTTTTGAAAGGCATAGGTGCCCTACTCCTGTTTATAAGCAGTAGGCGTAACGCTACTCCTATTTTGTATGGGCTAAACTGAACTCTGTGCATAATAATAACATTTGAAATTTGGATTTATTAGTATTAGTGATCGAAAATAGACGCCTTTTAGAAATCAGAGCATATAGAAACTTTGGTCTCACGATTCAAGCAAACTGTATTTTGATTTGAATATGTCTCTGGGTGATTTGGCAATTAACTGCATGCAACATACATAGAAACGTTTTTAAAATGCATTATATTTAATCTATTTGCATAATTATTCAACTGCGCGGTCATGCAGTCGCGTGGGTTTAAAACTCCGCGTGACACTTCCTACACTGCGCTATGTGTGTGCCCGACTGTTGTAGGCTGTAACAGTAATGATAGACTAGCACGTTGAGTGACAGACAGCCGCCGGCTGGTCAGTGGGTGATTCATCACTAACTGATAACAGGGGGAGTCCAGAATTTACTATCTGGGGGCGAGGGAGAGGAAGTGGTATTACATTTGATTTACTTTAGGGTTACTAAGATTATTTACATTTTGATTTAGTTTCAGTCGGTTTTAAAACTTCTGTCCGCCCGCTGTTTATGTGTTTGCTTGCAATTCTCATGTATCATTTACTGAGCCCATGGGGTGTGAGGATATGTCTTCTTAGCCAATCGTGTGAGGGAAAAAATAATTTCGACTCAAATTGCTTCGCAGAATTGCTCCAGAGCAACAATATAACGACAAGAACGTGGTTTTGTTGCATACCCTTTTTACGATTTTACGAAAAACTAGCTACTTCAAAAATCGGGGAATAAACTACCCCCCGGTCCCCTCCGGTGAACTTGTCTAGGTCAACTGGTAAGGTAAACTGTACGTAGTATGCAGTCCAGAGTCTAAATGACTTAGCTTGGCCAGGCAGCTGGAGTAACGCTAGAACAACCACTGAAGAGTCGCGCGAAGTAACTGAACTTTAGTGTTGTCGTATTAAACAGTCTGCTGTTGTCATAAGCTGGACCGAGATAAGGAGATTAGCTTACTGTTGTACGATAATTGTAAGGTAAGTCTTAAGTCCTTCTCTTCATTGTAAAGCAGACGCAGTGTACTGTTGCGGTAAACCCGGGAGAGTGTACTTTGTATGAAAAAGAAAATGTAGTGCTACAGCAACGGCTTCAGACGGTGGCCTGATTTGTCGAAAGACAAACTGCGTGCCTATTAATTCATGCAGTTTTGAATTTTTGTTTCAAACTTCTGCTATGCTTATATTGTAACGGTGCAATTGGATGAGCATGTCAGCTAGATTTATATTGTTAAAGTTGTAAATCTGATCAAATTATTTACAGCTGCGAAAGCCACTCTTCTTCTTCTCTTATTTTGGTCCGTCCGTCAGCTCTGAGAGTGATGATAGGGCCGAATGACTTCTCTCCAAGCATCTCTCGGACATCACCCTTATAGCATTGTTTATTGACATGCCCTTCTGTTCTAGGTCCTCTGCTATATTGTCGATTCATCTTCGTCTTGGTCTGCCTTGGCTTCTGACATCATGTACTTTAATGTGCAGAGCTAGGTAGGGCAGTCGTTTTGGCTCATTCTGGAGACGTGTCCAAGCCACTTGAGGCGTCTTTCTTGAATTTTTTGCACCAGTGATATTTCCTGCGGAAGTCGTTGCCCGATTACTTTGTTTCTGATTCTCTGCAGTCTCGACACACCCAACATTCTCCTAAGCCAACTCATTTCCGTGGTCAATAATTTCCTTTCGTTGCTTTTTTTTAGCGTCCAGCACTCCGAACCATACAGGAATATTTGGACAACCATAGTTTGATATACTTTTACTTTTGTTTGTATTGTCACATTTTTGGAGTTCCATATGGTAGTTCGATTTCCGAAGGCGCCACAATGTTGTTACAAGAGGGTGCAGTGTCAGAATTTGCATTGGAAGTGACGATCACTTTCAATGCAAAAATTGTGACCGTTTCTGCTCGAAGTTTGCTAAGTTCCCAAATTTGACAAGATTTAGCTAATGGAGCTAGAACTTTATTAGCTATACAAAGCTGTAGTGTGGCTGCCAGCAGTCGATAATGCTGTGATTCCACACCTCTTTATAAAGTCCGTTAACTTGTAATAATAACTTGTCAATCCGAATTAGTTAATAGTATGCGTTTCAACCAAGTTATTCATGTCATTTCAATCTGTCAGCGCCGTGCAGGCTGGGGAACAAAGAATTGGCTTGCAGCCAAGAGCTCCCCGAGCGAGTCGTAAAAGGCGGGGTAAAAGGCGACTAAAGAAAGGGGAACGGTTCTGTGATGGCTTCCTTGCACAGAACCGGACTGTATATAGCCTTTGTATGCTACACACTAAAATACAAAAAACACGATTTATCAGGGCACGTTTTATTCTGTTGCAACATGCATGCGCTGCTAAAAGAAATATCATCTAATCTGACTAGGACTACTTCACATTTAAACGAATCGGGAAGAGGCATTGTGTATTGGCGCTACTTTTACACAGAGCGGCATTGATGTTGTCATCTGGCAGATCGTCGGCGCGTTGACATGAACCCCTTCAATGTGTACGACTGGTCACAATGAACAATCAGGCATAGCGCACCCATCTCTCCCCTTTTAGTACATTCACTTCTCTAGCTGAACATATTCTTTTACAATTGAAACCTGTTCGCCTGCAAGTCTCGAAGCAGGCGTCACGTTACTGGGTTAATATCCTGTCAACTTGCGCTCTGATAACATCTCTTTCATTGTGAAAGAAATCAGGGAACTGTCAGCGGTACAGAACTTGTTTGTTGGATCGTAAACAGTACTATTAGGATGGAAAAGGGCCCATGGGGCACGATGGCTCTTTGACGCCCCAAAAGATTGTGTGTAGCATAAATTTTTGTACACTATTAAAATTGTGTTTCGATGCAGTTTAGATAAGTGGATTAGATAATTGTGCAACATTATTGTCGTTCTTCCAGACTGGTGCCAAAAATAATAGATCTGCAGCCCAGAGTTCCCCGGGCAAGTTGTAAAAAAAGGCTACCAAAGTAGGGGGATCGGTTCTTTGAACTGTAATAGTCTTTACAACATCACAAAATAGGCTAAATGTTAACATACAAATCGGCATGCAATAAGCAAAGGAAATTAATAAAGCGATGGCAAATGCATCAGGTAATTTTTAATATAAAAATGTGAACATGATCAGATTTAACCAAATTACATTCAAGTTTTAGCGAAGGCAAGTGTTTAATAAATTTTAATCCTTTCTCATCAAACACCTCAAAGTTACAATCACAATCTCCAATTAGCCACCAGTTTGTCCCGACGCTAATCCTATAATTCCCCAGAAAGTCGGGGAACAAAGAATAGACTTGCAGCCCAGAGCTCCTTGAGCGAGTCGTAAAAGGCGGTTAAAAAAGGGGGGGCGGTTCTGTGGTGGCCCTCTTACACAGAACAGGGCC
>JAQIWG010007769.1:0-12019 GCA_034695025.1 Chamaedrilus cognettii | reverse complement strand
GTTCTGTGTTATCGCTGGTAGAATAATCTTCTCGAGTATTGTGGCAATGGGTGACAGAAGAGATATGGGTCTGTAAGATGGTCCGAGGCTTGGGTCTTTGGTTGGTTTGAGGATAGGGACTATTTTTGCAAATTTTCATGTGCGTGGTATTGTGTTTGTGTTTAGGACTGTTGTGAGGAGTTTCTTGAGATGTTCTATTGCGATGAGTCCCAGGTGTCGTAGGTGTTTTATGTTGACGTTTTCCGGGCCTGTGGAGTTGTTTTTGAAGGATTCTATTGCTCCTGTTACTTGTTTTGTGGTAATGTCCAGGTGTGTGGATTTGAGTTTTGTGGTAGATCGGTCTGTTTTGCAATTTTTCTTGTTTTTTGCATGTATTGTGGAGTTGTCGAATTGCTTATTGAAGGATGTTGCTATTTGATTGTGTGCTATGCTGGTTTTTTGTCCAAAGGTGATCGTTCTGTTCGGTTCTTGTTTGGGTTTTTTGTTTGCTAGTGTATGTAGTGTTTTCCAGAGCATGTGCGTGTTTGTTCGATGATCCCAGTTTTGCTCTATTTTCTCTTTCCAGATGTTTGTCTTGTGTGTTTGTATTGATTTGTCTATTTCATTGTTGAGTGCTGGTAGTCTTGGGTCTTTTGGGTTGTTTTCTCTTGTTTCGTTTCTGGTTTTGATTTTGTCAGTATTTGTTGAGGTAGAAGTTGGTTGGTGTTTTTGATTTTTTCTTTAGGGACATTGTGTTTGTCAGCTGCAAGTATTGCCTTTGTGAGGATTTTGTTCGCTGTATGTACATTGTCGGTTAAATTTGTTTGAGAGATTATGTGTTCAACTTCTTCTGTGAATTTTGGCCAGTTTGCTTTGGTTGTAGTTTTTGTAATAGTTTCTGTATTGTTGTAGTATGTATTTTGTTTTGGTATTGACTGTTGTGAGGATTGGGAGATGGTCTGATGTGATGGCTTGTATTTTTTCCCATGTTGTTTGAGTGTGAAGTTTGGCTGGGATTGTGGTGTTGTCAGGAGATGTTGGTTGTTGGTTGGGAGCTTTTGGGATGCGGGTGTGGGTGTGGGCGTTCAGGATGATGTGGTCAAAGTTTTGTATGAGGTCTGAAATTAGCGTTCCTCTGTGGTCTGTTGTATGTGAGTGCCAGGATGGGGAGTGTGCATTTATGTCTCCTGTTATTATGATGTTGGGTTTGAAGAAGATGTGGTTGAAACACTGTTATGTCGGCATCTTCCTTGGTTTGTGTTTGGTTTAGGGAATTTTTTGGGGGATGTATAAATTCGAGTCCCGGCGCCGACAACTATGAAACCATGCGTTACAGGCCCTTCAGCAAGGCTGTAAGAAACACACATGTGTCGCTAGCTGATACCCTAGCAGCTGATGCCAGATAATGAGTATGCTGTATATGACAAGCATGCTATGAGTCTGCTCTGTGTGACACGTATACAGTGAGCATGCTCTATGTCAGTGCTTCTCAAACTTTTTTGTTTCACGGACCGGTAAAAAAATTCCAGGTGGCCACGGACCGGCAACTTCTATTTGCAAAAAAAGTGTGTAGATTGTAGGGTCCAATAAATGTGATTCAAATACTAACGACATGATCGCCATTCTGGCTGCACCGTCTGTCAAAAAATGGACACTGAACGTGGCTGTTACAGTTTTGCAACAACATGATTAAGACTTATGGCTATTGAAGCCAAAATTTTGTCATTTTGGTGAATATCTAGTTACTGTATCTTAATTTTTGACAATTAGTGAAAGAGTTGTTAAAATTAGTTAACATATGACTAAGTTATGAACATCAAGTTTACTGTTGAAGTTGGAGTTTAATAATAATTTGGCGTAACTACACACTTCACAACTTGACGACAAGAGATGTCGAAATGTTTAAACATCAAAGGAGAGAATTTGAGTTTTCTCCCAGCTCGCTGCGGACTGGCAGCAGGACCGGCGCCAGTCCGCGGACCACCACTTTGAGTAGCACTGCTCAATGTGACACATACAATCAGTATGCTCTATGTGACAAGTATGCTCTCCATGTGACATGCATGAAATGAGTATGCGTGGCATGCCACAGCTGCGCCGACGTTTCGCTCTGCTGGGGACCAGCCTCAGAATGTCAACGCGACGGAGGGTCAGACGGTCTCGTTTGCGTGTCAGCCGCAGGCCACCCCCCCCGCCTCAGTCGTCTGGATCATGAATGGGGCGAACCTCGATAGTAAGGACACAGTTCTGCATCTAGTTGATGAATCCAGTGGTTTATGTTTAATTTATTTGTCTTGTTTATCTGTAGTCTTTTAGTCTTAAACTGAAACTAACTAACCCATGGATGTGGGGGGGGGGGTTTACGGACTTTTCAGATTTGTTATCTTACTTGAATCTTGAACTTCAGCTGAGTTCAGACCCTCCTAGAGTGTGCAGATTCTGCTGGATGTTATAGGTTACCTTTTCAGGCAGCAGGGAGAGGTGATACAATTTTGTGACAATTTATTGTTTGATCCGACTTCCCGGCAGGCTGTGTCCTTTGGATCTCAATTAAAACTCCCATCTGGGTTGGGACTGGGCAGGCCCGATTGAATTCTTCGTTGAGCTATAGCAGAGTTTGAACCCCAGACCTCTAGCACGGCAGACGAGTGTTAATACCACTAGACCATGCAGGCTGCGCACTTCTTCTTCTTCTGGAGATGATGACTGGGTTGGTGCAACTTAATTGACAAATAGGACGAGTGCAGACAGTTGTGCTATAGACACATGGGTACCATCGCACTCCCTATCTCTAACACACCCCCGACACGAGCATCGTCTCGACGACGCTGGGGCGAGTCATGAGCACAAGGTCGTGTGTTGTTTTGCCCATGGCCTGTTGGAGCATAGTTTTACAGACAGGATGCCCTTCCTGCCATCCAACCTGCTCCATTGTGGCAGCGGTGATTTTGGAAGTTTAAGGACCGTGTGTAGCAATGAAGACTATTGCAGTCTGCTTCAGTGCCTGGGCCTCAGCTTTATCAAGCAAAGAACCGCTCCCCCCTCTTTAATCGCCTTTTATGACTCGCCCAGGGAGCTCTGGGCTGCAAGTCAAATTTCTTTGTTCCCCGACCTGCAGGTGTACAAAGCAGCGCGCTAGGTTGCCCTTAAGTATCTCGGGTTTATGAGAGAATATTTTGTATGCATGTACAATTGTACATGTATGCATAGTAAGAAGATTTTATAGCATAGCTGTGTTTTAAATTACATACAAACGTTTGGATGCATCGGATTTTAAATTGTGTCTTTTATTGAAAATATTCACATTGATACTAATGCACACTTGAATGAAAGATTCAGATAACTAAAACAACAGGAGTACAGATAAACAAGACGGATAAATTAGAAAAGAAGATTTAGATAACTAGGACAACTTGACTAAAGATAAATTTAACAACATGATTCAGATATTTAACACAGGAAGACTACAGATAAATAAGACAGATTAATAAGAAAACAAAATTCAAGACTACAGAAAAACAGATAAATTTAACAACAAGATTCAGATAATTAAAACCACAAGACCGTGGACAGACAGAGCATGGATGGCGAAGCACCTAGACTTGTAAGGCCTACATGCTAGAGTCTACTTGAAATAAAACAGCGCGCAGTCTAACCGCGACCCGCTGCTGTGTGTCAGGGCATAAGTTCAGGGTGTAGTCCAACCAAAATGTGGAGACCATGGAGTGAAATGTGGAGTACTTAAAAAAAGGGTAAACGATGATTAATTTGATGAATGACTGGTAAGTTAAAGGGTCTAGACAGGCCAATATGTGGAAACCATTGAGTTGCAATATCACATGGGATAAAATGTGCAGTGTACACTCAGTGTGTGATGATGATGTGTAGTGGTAACAATAGTATATTTAAGGAATCATCTCGTTAGCTTGTGCCGTCAGGTCGTGAACGACTTCTGGTGACCGCGCTCATCACACTCCTCCATCCGTGACGCTCTCTCGCTGCTTCCTTCAGCTCCTAAATTGTCATTCCCATGCACTCCCGTATCTCATCCAGCCATCTCGTTCTTGGCCTTCTTCTGCTTCTCTTTCCCTCCCTCATCCCCATCATGACATCCTACTCCAGCCCCTTCCCTCTCATTATGTGTCCAAAATACGATAGTTTCTGTTTGATGATCATGTCGACTAACGGAATCGAGACACTTATCTGCTTGATGATAGAGATGTTTAAGGAATGACTGGTAAGAACTGATTTGAATATTTTTGTCAACCCCTTCCCCCCCCCCCCCCCGCTCAGAAGTTCTCATCTGAAGCAAAATGATCAGTGGTGCCCTACATTCGGTGTAGGCTACTCCTGTTACTAATATGTGGAGACCATAAAATTCCTTATTTCATGCCCTGCTGTGGGTGCTGTGCAGTCAACAACCTGCCGTCGCGCATGCGCCTTAGCGGGGGCGGCAGGGTGCTGACGGTCGAGCGGGTCTGCAGGGACTGTCCTGAGAGCGAGGGGCAGCGGCGCTCTGACCTCATGGTGCTCCAGTGCAACGCGTCCAACGCCAACGGATACGTGCTCGGCTCCGGCTACCTCAACGTTCTTCGTGAGCGCCCACTGACTTTTCTTTTTCTTTCCCTTTTTTCCCTCATCTTTTTTTCTTTTTCATCTCCGCAGGCCGGGGAAGCACAAAATTGGCTTGCAGCCCAGAGCTCCACGATATAGTCATAAAGGGCAACAAAGAAGAGGGCTCTCTTGCACAGAATCGGACTGTATACAGTCTTTGTGCTACACACGGTCCCTAAACTACGAAAGCAATACTAACCGCCGACTTTCTACTCAGATTTTGTATACTTATATCTTTTTTATACCTTTTTTTCACTATTCTTTTCAAGTATCTTCTTCTTTTCGTCCGTCCGTCAGCTCTGCCAGTGACGATAGGGCTGAATCAGCTCTCTTCAAACTTCTCTGCGAAGCATCTTTTCAAGTATGACATGCCGCATACAAGTTACAATGGTGAATCTGGTCACCGGTACAGTCAGCGGGTAATACAGATTAACCGAATGTCGCAGGTGTTAACTCACAGAGACATGGTTGAGGCTTCAGCACAGCAATACCAGCTATCGTTCTGAAGCTAGTGTTGATCTAATGCCATACATTGCCTCTTATTTCCGGCGCCACAGGCTTGGTTTTTATTTTGGGAGTCAGTCGATACTTTGTATACAACGACTCGTAAACAGAGTGAAAACTAAGCTAACATCCTTTCTTGTCACCTAACATGATTTTACTCAATTTTTACCGAATTGCTATATTTCAAATTACTTATTTACTTAGAGCCAAAAGTGGTACGGTATATAACTTTTTTTCTATCTTTTTTCATGCCCTGCAAGACAGGGAACAAAAAATTGGTTTACAGCCCAGTGCTCCCCCGGCGAGTTGTAAAAGGCGACTAAAGAATTGGGAGAGGATTTTTTTGCTTGGCAAAGCCGAGGCGGACTGTAATTTCATAAAACAGAATGTAATCGTTACACTATCCTTGAACGCCCAAACCATCAAAATATATTTTTCTTTTTCTTTTTTTCCTGTTTGTTATTCATAATCATAATCATCATTTCCGTTCATTTTCCATGCTGGCACACGTAGGACATGTGCAGCCATGGACACATGCCCTCACAAACCCTGATTCCATGAAGGTACATTTTGAGACCAATGGGCCTTCAGGGGGAGGTAGCGATTAAACTGACACTTAATCCATTACGTGTGTTGATGACATTGGTCCAGAGTCTGCGGGGCCCCGTCACGCTCAAATCTAGGCCCAACTAATGTCAGACATAGGAGACTAGGCATTAAACAAACTCTGGCTCCACCTCCCCAGCCCTGGCAAGTTACCTAGTCCTCATTATTGTTATTTTTTCTCTTCTTTTATCGGGTTGGTTGGTTGTAGAGCGTACGGTGGTGACGTCGGTCTCTGAGGCGAACGTAGTGACGGTGCAGCGTGACGAGGCGCGCGAGGTCAAGTTCCAGTGTGCGGCGCACAGCGACCCCTCCACACCCGTCAGCGTCGAGTGGCGCAAGCAGCACCTCGACGACCCCTCCACGTCCTCCCCAGTCTACCCTGACGGCAAAGTAGGACACACGCACGTGTGCACCTCACATACAGCATTTACACACAGCACCACATACACATAACCCCTACACATCATGCAAATATCCCCCTCACACATAGTACTCTACCCCTATGTGGGTCAGGTCATCCATGTGATTGGTGCTTATATGGGTTAGGTCATCTAAGTGAACTACGGAGTGAACGACGGTGGAGTGCTACACCTGGTGGTGGATCAGAACACCACGGAGCAGTGGGTATGTGGGTCAGGTCATCCACGTGATTAGTGCGTATGTGTGTCAGGTGATCCAAGTGAATGGTGGAGTGCTACGCCTGGTGGTGGATCAAAACGCCACGGAGCGGTGGACGGAGCTGATGGGAGACTACACCTGCTCCGCTAACAACACGTACAGCAGCGCCGCGCAGACTCTGAAGCTGCGCGTTGACGACATTCCCATCATAGGTCTGTCACTGACATCTGTCTGTCACTGACACTGACATCTGTCTGTCACTGTTATCTGTCATTGTTATCAGTCTGTCACTGACATCTGTCTGTCACTGACAACTGTCACTTCATCAGTTTGTCACCGGGATGAGTCTGTCACTGACATAAGTCTGTCACTGCTCACTCAGTTCTCAGTGGGCAGCAACAGCGTGAATGTAGTTATACTTAATAATTGCCTATTGACCCTTTTAGAATCATGAATGAATACTGTGTGTGCTTATGTGTGCTACAGTGCTGGGTTGAGCAGGGTTTGAGTGGTGTTGTATGTGTGGTGTGGTGTAGTGTTTAGTAAAGTGTGTACTGTGTAAACTGTGTAGTGTGTGTATGTTACAGTGCCAGAGCAGCCGGGGTTTGAGTGGTGGTGTGGTGTGTGTGTGTGTGTGTGTGGTACAGTGACAGGACACGCAGGGTTTGAGTGAGTGTGTATGTGTGTGTAGTACAGTGTGTGTGTGTGTAGTGCAGTGTGTGTGTGTGTGTGTGTAGTACAGTGTGTGTGTAGTACAGTGTGTGTCGAACAGTGTGTGTGTAGTACAGTGTGTGTGTGTGTAGTACAGTATGTGTAGAACAGTGTGTGTGTGTAGTACAGTGTGTGTGTAGTACAGTGTGTGTGTAGTACAGTGTTTGTGTGTGTAGTACAGTGTGTGTGTAGTACAGTGTTTGTGTGTGTAGAACAATGTGTGTGTGTAGTAGTGTGTGTGTGTAGTACAGTGTATGCATGCGTGTGTGTGGGTGTGGCACTGTGTGTGTGTGTGTGGCACAGTGTGCATGTGCGCGCGCGTGTGTGTGGCACAGTGTGTGTGTGTGTGTGTCTGTGTGTGTTTGTGTGTGTGTGTGTGTGTGTCTGTGTGTCTGTGTGGTGCCGTGTGTCAGTGTGTGTGGTGCAGTGTGTATGTGTGTGTGTCACAGTGCCGGGGCACGCAGGGTTTGAGTGGTGGTGGATCATCCTGATCATCGCGCTCGTCCTGCTGCTGCTCATTATCTTGCTCTGCTGCTGCATCTGCAGACAGCGCAACAAGGGCGACTCTTACCCTGGTCTGAACCCAACCCAACCCTAACTTCTATTCTATGACCCTGGCCCAACTATAACCTCTGACTATAACCCTGGTCTGAACCCAACCTAGCCCTAACCTGCCTACATCCTATAACGTATCTAGATCTACAGTCTAAACTCTTGTTGCATCTGCAGACAGCGCAACAAGGGCGACTCATACCCCGGTGTGAACCCAACTCTGGCCTCTATCCTATGACCCGGTCTGAACCCAACCCAATCCTAACTATCCTATGACCTGGTCTGTATAACTGCTTGTCTGTCTGTCTGTCTGTCTGTCTGCCTGTCTGTATAACTGCATAACTGTCTGTATAACTGTATAACTATCCTATAACCTGATCTGAACTCAACCCGAACCGTAACCTTACCAGACCTGTAACCCAGGTCTGAACCAACTCCAACATCTAACCTGGATGAGTGTGTGTACAGTGGATGAGCGTGTGTGTATTGGATGAGTGTGTGTGTAGTGGATGTGTGTGTAGTGGGTGAATGTGTGTGTGTAGTGGATGAGAAGGAGCGGATGAATGGCAATGATCCAGAGAAGGAGATCCTCGACAATGACTTCCAGGACTACAAACGACCGTACGTATTTTTTTTGTTGTACTGGTTCTAATACCCATTCGTCATATGATGTCCCAAATGACATCTTTCGACACAGAAACGGACTTACATGTAAAATCATTATTGCTACTATTTGTATTCCACGCTGGCGAAAAACAAGCAAACATAGGCATCATAGAAATTTCAACTTTAGGTTTTATTTCAGGTATTCTGAGTTTACGAAAGATGTGCATATTTTTCCATTTCCTGTTCTTCTCACGCATTCTGTTGTCGCTGCTATATCGAAATGCTCGTTTGGAATCTATTTCAATGGAATGCTGCTGTGATGGATGCTGTGTAAAACGTTGACTATCCAGCCAGTGTATGACATTATGCATCAGTTCAAGAGCTAGGCCGCGTTGCAAGGAGTGTTGAATATTAAACCACATTTCAGACGTATTTACTTTTAAATTCTGTATGTGTGCTTGTTTGTTAGTACTGCCGCATTGTAAATTCTTATCCAATGTTTGATCAAGAAAAACAGCTATGGTAAAGAAAACCAACCGCCTGTTTGGATGTCTAATCTATTAATGTCCATGTTTTCACACGGTTTAGACGTTTGCGCCCTTGTGAAGACTGCCGGAGCTGCGTTTTTACGGCCGGATACCCTTCCTGACCCCAACCAAATATATCTCCAAACCAAACCAATATACATATCTGGTACGGGGTTAGCAGTCACCGACACTTGTGTGTTTAACAGCCTTGCTGAAGGGCCTGTAACGCATGGTTTCATAGTTGTCGGAGCCAGGATTTGAACCCAGGTCTCAGAGACTTGCGTCTGGCGCCTTAACCACTACACCACTGCCCCTCACTGGCTTACTGGCTGGATTTCATAGGCGTACCGTGAAACCTATCTTGGCGTCTACCTTGGTTATAAAGAGAATTTAACGGTTGCCAATAACTGCCATTTAAAACAGTTTTTTCCTACTTCATTTAAATAATATTTAAATTAATGTCATTTCATGCGCAATAAAAAAAATGCACAAAAATTTTTTTGTCTTTCAAAATTTATAATCAATTGCAAATGTATTCCAAAGGCAGTTGCTGTTAAGTTGTGAATAATTATCTTTCTAGGTCAAGGCAAAAGTCGAGGTAGACTTCAAGGCATGTCTGTGAAATTCAGCCTAAAGCAAACGTTTCTATTACAAACAAGCTGGTTGGTTGCAGGGAGAGCCGGCCGCTGCGCGACAGTCGCGGATCGCTGGGCAGCTCCAAGCTGAGCGACGGGGATGAGGGCAGCATGGGCGAGTATGGCGACGTTGACCCGGGCAAGTTCACCGAGGACGGGTCCTTCGTCGGTGTCTACACCAACACGGCCGACAGGCGGCGCGGCCGCAGCGACGTCTGATTTGTCGGCAACGGTGCGCTCCCTAGACGTTTGATTGGTTATCAGCGAGATGCTGCTTAGACGTTTGATTGGTCGTCAACGATGCACTCTCTAGACGGTTGATTGCATGGCAATGTTGCGCTCCTTGGACGTTTTATTGGTCGTGGTTGATCGTCAACGGTGCGCTTCCTAGATGGCTGGTTTCATGCCAATGGTGCGCTCACTGGACGCCTGATCGGTTGTTAGCGGTGCAATCGCTAGACGTGTGGTTGCTTAGGTGCGCGACGTTGCTTAGACTAGATTATTTGTCTGTGCAGCGCTCCATAGACGTCTGATTGCTTGGCGATAATGAGCTCCCTAGACGTTTCGTTGCTTGTCATCGGTGTGCTCTCTAGACAACTGGCATCTGTGCGCTTCCTAGATGTCTGATGAATTGTCCGCGTCCAAGACTTTTGATGGCGTGAGTGAATGACACCAATTAGAAAATGAATTATATGTCTGCTCTGCGCTTTCTGTATGTCTGATAGCTTGTCAACGGTGCGTTTTCTAGACGACTGATTGGTCGTCAATGATTCACTCTCTAGACATCAGATTCTGACTGATTGAGTGCACAATGCAGCATGGATATTGAATTATTTGACTGCTATGCGCTTCCTACGTCTGATTGATCATCTCTACGACGCTCCCTAGACGTTGAACTGCAGCACTGTGCTGTGAGTGGTCTGATGAAACTGTTTGTAGTAACTCATGAACCCTTCTTCTCTGCTGCGATACAAGGTGCGTTTACTTGCGCTGCGCCTAGCTGTGCTGTGCTGCATCTAACTTCAATGTGCTGCACTTGGCTGCACTGTGCTGTGCTGTACTGCCCCTCTGTCTGCTGTGTTGCGTCTAGCTAGCGAGTGCTGCGCGTAGCTGTTGAAGGACTGTAAGTTGCCTTGTGTATAGACATAACTAGAGTGTGTCGCATGCTGACTGAGATAACCATGCTCCAGTCAATCTATATTTTAATATTTGTCTCTTCAAAGTCGTTCTAAACGTGACTGTTGGTCCATGTGCAGGCTATTGAAATTGTATTTTTGCTAAATTATGCAGATTACCAGCGACAGGGACTGTATCGCTGATATTTAAATAGTTTAAATAGCTGTATTGATAACAAAACTGAAGTGAATGGGTAGTGATAACGGTCAGGATGTAGCTTCTTTAGATGCACGGCCTTCTTCATTTGTAGGTGTGACGTCTTTATTTGTAGTTTAAAGAGTGACCATTTGTTGTCAATTTGGACATGGAAATTGTAAATGAAAGCTGAATGTACTTTGCGCATAAATGAATCGGCCTTGTGGATGCAATTGACAGGGTTATGTTCAGCCCTGATAAAACATGTGTAGCGTTACGCCTGCTCCTTCTTAAACAGGCTGAGCAGCTGCTCAGCTTTAAAAATCCGCATTGGCCTACGCCATCATGATCAATTTTCAAAATAAAGCGTAGCATCAATATTTTTTAACCGCTGCTAAGACTTTGGTGAAGCATTTTCACACTTACAAACGTCATGTTGTTATATGTTTGAGTGCCTCGTCTACGGTAGTGATATATGCAGCGTGTATATGCCTCATAAGCAATTTAAGTGAATCATTCTTGAGATGAACCAATGTTTAAATGAATCAATGCTTAAATGGATAGATGTTGAAATGAATCATTCTTGAAATGATTCGATCGTAAAATGATTCATCATGAAATAAGTCAACCATGAAACAAATCAAAGGTGAAATGAAATCAATCATGAAGTGAATCAACCATGAAATGAATCAATTTTGAAATAAATCAACCATCAAATAAATCAATCATAAAATGAATCAATCATGAAATAAATCAATCATGAAATAAATCAATCATGAAATAAATCCATCATGAAAATTAATCAATCATGAATCAAAAGTGATGCTGATATGCGCACAGTGATTCATCACTGCGCTATGCCTATGTTGTTATGTTTCTTTTGTCATTGCATCTGATTTCTCTGATTGCTTTTTTCTAAATATTAAGACTGTTGGTTGATTCTACAGATTAGATAACATTATGAAATTTTCTTGGCTGCCCTACAAATTTAATTTAAAGTCTCTATATACAACGTTGAGAACGCTAGTCACACGCCTGCTGCAGCTATGATGTTGTCTAGCTTAGCCTATAGACTAGTGTACACGCAGTGCTGTACATGTACATTCAGAATATCAACACCTGTACTAATTTTATATTCTTTATAAAAAATATTTGCCCAGGATGTGTTTAAAACTTATTTTTATTACTTTCTAGAAATTTTTTCAATGAATTTTGTCAAATCAAATACTTGAAGAAGTATATGGAAGCCATTTATGTGCAACGACCATGAGTGGGGTGAAATGGGGCTCTTTCCTGCAACATTTTTTGTAAAAAGTGATGACAATTGAGTGTTATATTCAGTGTTATTTTCACAAC
>JAQIWG010007768.1:0-12020 GCA_034695025.1 Chamaedrilus cognettii | reverse complement strand
TTTCAGATCAATCTGATAAGTTTTGACCGAGTTATGACAAGTTTAAAGTGTGGTCATTTTCATCGGGACACGGTGTATGATAACTAAAGCTAAAATTACCTTCAGTTTGTGTGTTAAATACCTGGAGTGTAAGCAACAGCGCCTAACTGTGCAGTAACACAATTGTAACTCAGAAGCAAGCAAACCACCTAATCCAAGGAATCTGATGAGATAAACATGATCTGATATCATGATGATTCCCTATCTACCACAAAGATCTTCACTTGCTAAGATCTTTGTATCTGTTCTGTTCATATAATTGCTCAAAACCAACTGTAAAGTCATAAAGGTTCGTCAATACGCAGTCATCATCAATGACATCAGCCACCACAGTGCCTGTATTGTGTGAAGAAGCAACATTACCCATTAGCTCTATTACCACCCTGTAAGCTGAGCTCATCGATACATAAAATCAGTTGTCTGGCCCGGTGTCGTCTCCGCGTGTCCGCCCCCGGCAGCACTACTCTACAATCAACTCCAGTCATATAATTAGCGAAGAAGATTAGTCCGGCTTGAGTGCCCCCGGGAGACCGAGGTAATGTCCGAACGGTGCCAGCAAGTCTGGACACTGGGGCCGGTCCGTCTGTTCGATTACTCCGCTGACCGCCTCCCCCTATCGAATGGCCTCGGCGTTAAGGCACACGATGAGGTCGTAAGGGCTGCAAACGCTTAGTTTCCTACAAGCGAGAGCGGTCAGGGAAGATAACAGGCTGGGCATTGTGTGAGAGGAAGGCAGTGTGACCAACTATCATTAATGTAACGTTATATTTTTACCAATGTGTGTTGTTATAAAAGTAAAAAACGCAATTATAATTCTTGAATCTAACATTATCGCTATAAAAAATGTACAGTTATAATTGCTAAAATGCAGGATAAATCCAGATATGTGAGAAAAAGTGTTTCTTTGCCCAAAACGTGCATTAATAACAATCCTAGATTGAGGCCAAGACCGTTCTATAGTAAGAAGATAAATAGCGATCGAAAACAAAAGCAGCCACACCGCCACATTGATAGCCAAGTCTGGATGTAGATTGCATGGCCTAAATTAGAAAAGATACAGCCCTTTGGAAAAAAAAGTCTACATTTTGCAGAAAAGTAACACATTTTGCATTAAAAACGTTGGTTCTAAATCTCATAGAGAAATAGGACAGCAGCGCCAACGAGAACACCAGCGAAAATCTTCAGTCTTCACACCAGAAAGTGAGACGAACTGACCAGTGCCAGAAAAAGTTACATCTGGTCAGCCTGGAAATGCAATATGCAGTTGAAACAATCTACACTCAGATAAGAACAGTAGAAACTCTTTCACGATAAGGGATAAAGTTGTTTGGATAGGACTACTACAAGCAAGGCGCTTCTCTGAAGAACCAAAGTGGGCTTCAAAGTGGAGATAGTCTAGTATGGTGGGAGTCTCTATTAAGATAAGGAGACCTTAGATGTGTAACACAGCACTTGGTTAAACAACAGTCTGTCTGCGTTACAGTGCACGGGATTGGAGATAAGTGAATAGGCATTATAACCATTGAAAGGTGCATGACAAAGAGCTGGACCAGGATCCCAGTCAATGTAACTCCACTTGCCGTATTTTTTTCGTTTTTCTTTTCAAGCGTGACATGCCGCATACAAGTTACAATGGTGACCATGGGCGCTTCATACGTATAGTAGCTTACGAGTCAATCCATCCGCCATTTTGCAAATGGCAGAATAGTGGAAGTACATTGGGCAAAACAGAATAACTTTGATTCTTAATTAAAAGGATTTGACCACAACGGACATCTTGCAGTCAGCATTTACAATATTAACACATAATAGTAAACGTCAGAGACCCATAATCAGAGGTGAATGATATGTATTTAAAGCAAACTCACTCAATATTTTATTTATTAAAGGACAAAGTGTGTTTTACACTAAATCAGCACGTTTAGCCTCAAAACCTGTTGAACTACAAGCGTACACACATGATCATCCACACATGAAAGCAAGAGCATCGAGGCGTTTTAGATTTCTCGTGGAAATAAAAAAATTTCATCAATTGCTAAAAAAGATGGAAGATAATATTGACCTTCACGCTGAACAAAAGTAGATTATGCATTCCACTGGAAAACAGCCTCCCAAGGGTTTCAGGATCAAGAACTCTTTAATCATATCAGCTTTCGGCCTACTCGCTCTGCCGAGGGATATATTCAGCGCAGGGTATAACCCTGTTCAGCAAAACCACTGGAATATCCCTTTTACAAAATACCGGCAGCTCCCGTTCTAAAACGCGTCATGCTATAAAAATCCCAGATATCTGGGAATTGCATTAAAATCAGACCCAAAAATCACTAAAATTTTCCTAAATCTAGTGATTTCTAGTTAAATCTAGTGAAAGCTTGCAATGGCATGACTAGTTCTGTTGTTGGTGAAAAAAAAGTTTGCCAAGAAAAAACATGCCGACAGACGAGCGATAATTGAGGTCCAGTGATGTCAGCGCATAGGGTTTCCAAAGGATCAATATCCTGACTGGACTATTTATTTGTAGTGGCCAAACTTGTACACTTATAATGGATTCCACAAGAAATCATCCACGGGGGTACCAAGTGGTATATCGCTGAAGAAATTTTGATGCCAAGAAATGCGCTTTTTGTCATCGTAAAAATTGACTACATTTAAAACTATGTTAATTTAACTTTGAAGAAGCTACAAAGATGTTGATTACGAATTTTAAGTCATACACAGGCCTACCATCTTTTTCCGACAATGGACATATTGACTACGACTTTATAGTGCACAGTTTTGCTTATAGGACACCAGTCGCGTTTCACTGCCTTCAGCTACAAGTATATCTATACGCAGAGACTTAGCAGAAACTAATATAAGTGCGTACACTGGTATAATGTGCATATTGCAGATCATACTTGTACAACTGTTGCATGCTTGCACTATAATTCTATTTAAGTCAGGATGCACCTTGTGGAATTATATTCGGCTGGTGTTGTTGAAAAAAAAAGTCTTGCACTACGCAATGTTGTACTCGAAACCAACAAATGAAACGCCTAAATATACAATATTGATCACTACGAGCGCGGGGAATATTATAACGTTTTTTATTCTCATTTAATTTCGTTGTATTTGTAATTTGTCCGTAATTTCGTGATCTTGTTTAATTTCACTGCTTTGAAACTGGCATTGACCCTACGTATTCCGTTTTATGTGAAAATATGGATGATATTCTACAAACAACTAGGCCTATGCACATCACCAGTTACCATACGTTATAGTTTTGATGAAACCATAACTGCAGATTGTCAATCTTATACAGGATATACTACCGTTGAACAATTAGCTAGCTTTCGAAAGACTAAATTAGTAAATTTGTTACCATTAGTCCGAGTCATTTGATAAGAACATTGTTTAGCGTTTTATCTGCCGAGGTTAGCACTGTTTGGTAGCCTAGCTTAATTTGTTTGCCTTTTTTCTGATTTCTTGAATATTGCGCTTGTAGTCTGAACTGTCGTGGATTCTGTACACCGCGCGATATTGTCATACACTGTATGTTTTCTACTTCCTTCGTGGTGAAAGTTCTATATATAGGAGTACAAGTACCAGTACGAGCACAAGAATACAACGCTATAACTTGTTTGAATCGACGTCTTGTTTCTACAGCACAACATCACGGCTAGCCAATCAACAATGGGAACATTTGAAAACAGTATCAGAAAACACATGCCACTCAAGTGACGAGCTCGGATGATAAGCTTGATTTGTTTTTCAAACTCTTCCATGGATAGGTTAGAGCAGGATGGATGACCTGACAGCCAGGTGTAGAACCAGGTGCAGCGAGCGGCTTGTGATTCAATCTCAACTTGCTGCTGCTGTTAAAGAAGCCTTGCATAAGCTTTAACGAACTGCAATGGGGCAAAGTGCAATGCCGCTGCAGTGATAATCATCACAGGATTGTTCATTATACTGCCCAAGATCTCACCAAGATCTCAAACCAGGATCTTACTAAGATCTCAAGCCAAGATCTCACCAAGATCGCACCAAGATCTCACCAAGATCTCACCACGATCTCAAGCCAAGATCTCACCAAGATCTCAAGAAGATCTCAAGCCAAGATCTCGCCAAGATCTCACCAAGATCTCAAGCCAAGATCTCACCAAGATCTCAAGCCAAGATCTCACCAAGATCTCAAGCCAAGATCTCACCAAGATCTCACCGACATTATACCACAACGCTTCGTTCTGGCCGACAACGTTTTTCCTCCTCATCCTGTATAACGTTTTCGATCAAAAATACTATTGATAACTACACAATTGGTCATCACACTGTCCAATGGCGTAGGTTTGACCCGCCAACGCGAACGCATAACCCCTTACTACATTAATGCATTTCACTCCCATGGCAATCTGCAATCAATCAGAATCGTGAAGTTCACAAATGGCAGGCTAATTGCCTAATTGTCCCTGCCAAATTGAGTAACGAGCCCCTTTGATTTTCTCCCCAGGTTCCCCAGCCCCGCCGAGTAATAATCACAGTTCTCCCCGGACGATGATTCCAAGCGATGAAGACGAATAATGACAGGATGTAAAACCGCAGTCCGGACTCGGACTAAATTGCCGTGGCCAAGCGGTGACGGATCCAGAGGGGTAGCATTGGGGCCAAGTACCCCCTCCCCATCACCCCCCCCCCCCTAACTCTGCTAAATATGTTTATTTTGACGGTCAGAATAGTCACAAAGTTTGCAAATAAAATGATTCTTAGACGTTCTTTTCCAAAAATGCTCCCCCCCCCCATCAAAATACCAATACCCCCTCATTCATCCCCGCCAGGGTAGGACCAAATTGCCTTGGCCGAGAAACAAGCGTCGGCCAGGGACGGATCCAGGATTTGTTGGTTGGGGGGGGGGTGAAAATCTAGAACCTTGCACATATGTACTCCATTTTCCCTCCGAAACAAACTTATGAGAGGGGTGGGGAGGAGGGGTGCTGACGAGACATTTGTCACACATGGCCACCTTTAATCAAATCATTCTATCCAAAACCATGCAACCAGACCAAACTTCTCTGACACTTACTTGAGACCTAAAGCTTTACTTCTGACCATTTCTTGCAGATATATATACAACTTTTAATACTGTTCATTAGCACGCAACTGCCACTGTTTTATCAACAATTTTTTACGACAAAAAAACATTTTTATGCTGGTGGGGGGATGTATCCCGCCATCCCCTCCCCCCCCACCCCCTGGATCCGCATTTGAGCGTCGCCGCCAAACTGTCTCCTCCTGGAAACTCAAGCCCAGCCTCCGAAGCCGCCGACACAGCGGCAGCAAAATCTGGAAACCCAACCCGGCAAAGGAGGAAGGGCGCGGGATAAACATCACTCAGCGATCCTCTAAGGCTTCCGCGACTCGCCGCGTTTAATAACACCGAATCGTAGATGAGATCACGACATCAGGGGGGCGTTGGATATCATTTAGGAGACAGATATTGAGGAGCACATTTTAAAATGTAGGTCGATACAAAACATTGCGATTTTGAGACCCTACGTTTAACTACTCGACGCTGACAATTGTAGCACGTGAATACAAAGTTTCCAATGCTAACGCGCGATCCTACGTCTTTCTAGTTTCGTAGCGGCAACGATGCTTCGAATGAGAACTCTCCCCTATATTAGGTCGTGATTGATAGGATTGCCACACAGGATCGGCCCCCCTCCCAAATTTTTTTTTAAGAGTACGAAAACGAGAGGCATTAAAAATGCGCAGATGAAAATGGCAAATAAACGGCAGCTATTTTGACCACCGTTCCTGATTCTGTGATATCATTGCACACACGGACTGCGGTAAGTGACAAATATAACAGATCATCGTCGTCCAGGACAATTTAATAATCGGGTCGGCGACAGGAAGAGCATCCAGCCGAAAAAACCCAGGTCCAACGTAAGCGCCCAACCTGTGCTAACACGGACGTAGCGTTAGAGGGTCTCGCTTTTAAAACCTCCTTTCCACGATGCATATTTTGCAAGCAATATTGCATGCAATTTTATATGCAACCATGTTAAGAAAATTACAATGTAAATGTCCTTAACTGGGTTTCACGCAAGCCGTGCACAAAACCCAGTTAAGGAAATCGTTGTCATGACAACGGTCGTCCGTCCATCTTAATATGGTTGCATGCAAAATTGCACGCGAAATATGCATGGTTATAAGAGATCCTAACGCATAAGCATCAACGTCAATGGCCATAATATCGAATTATATTTATCATCATTACTGCAAGTCATCGATACCACAACTAATAATAATAATATTAATAGCAGGCCTCAAGATAGCGTTTTAATTTATTAACTATCATCAATTTTATCCCAAAATTTCCTACCAACAAAACTAATGTCCGATGCGCCAAATGTTCCATGCAATATCTTAATAAATCCTCGTCGCAACTCTTTCCCCCTTCCCCTAGATTCGGCGCCCGTTGCGAGCGCGTGTAATGATGCAGAGCGGCGACGATGAATAACGCGCAGCGCTGGCTCGCCAGTCGGCGCCAGCCTGACTCCCCCAGTCGCCACAATGGCGGCCTCGTTTAATTGTAAGTATAGGTGTCGATTACAAAGGAAAGGCACATCGCCAGTCAATCTACCATCATCTGTTTTCTCACCCCGCACCCCTCACCCACCCCCCCCCCCCTTTGAATTGTGATCGTGCCTCCAGGCAGTGGTAATGCCGCCGATTTTTGATTGGAGGGTTTTCTGCATGTTTGGGATGCGTGGCCTATTGCGTTTGCAGTAATTTATCCTGACCTGATCTAAACTCAACCCGCCAGGACCCAGTTGTTCAATAGAGTGTTATTTGGCTGTAAACTTCACTTTGCCAAAAGTGCACGAAGTGACTCGAAATCTTTTGCCGCGGCCGGGGTTCGAACCGACTCTCTGCTAAACTGCAATCCGAAGTCCTTAGAACTAAGTCCGAAGGACTTAGACAACTCGGCCACAGCGCTTCGTAAATTGTCACAAAATAATAATGACGTCACGACCCAATCAGATCGCGTTAATTATATCTCAGATCTGATTTCAATTCGCTATTATTGACAGTGCTAAATTGGATCTGAGATCATTCAAATAACTCTGCATTGACCAACTGACCCAAACTGACCCTTAATCTATACCCTAAACCTAACCTACCAAAAAGACTAACCATAATTTAACTCAAAGCTAACGCAATGTAGGCTACTGATGGTCAGATAACATATCGTATAGCAGACATATCACGTTTTCCGTTAAAATTAAGGGGGTAAAGTTCACAATGGGGGAGAGGCAGAGAAGGGTTGTGAAGCTCCAACCGGAATTTAAAATGGCCTTCAGTCGCACTCACGGCCCACCGACGTTTGGATGCGTCAAATTGTCCAAGTTTTTTCTATCAATATTTTACTTTTTAGATGTCAACCCCAGCAATTCTAATATTAAGGGGTTTCGAGCCCCTCAAGTCCTCCGCTCGCGCCTTGCATGCCTTCAGGGCCTCTGCTGAAAATAAAAAGCCGCCTCAAAAAGAGCTCCATTACAGAATTGAGCATCATTTGTGCGATTAACTACATCGATCAAATTTAGTTATTCAACAGGCTTATGCGTCGATCAAATTCCACCGTTTCCCCGTCAGAAAATGTCGTTAAAGAGTTGCGCCTTTCGATGACAGTACAAATGGTAACGCTAGACGTAGCAGTTCGGCTCAAACGGGCTAAACTGCCTTATATCGGTATTCACCATTGCGAGTTAACCTCGAGTTGGTCAATCCGCGAGTTGAGCGTGACCGTTGTCAATCTCCTATGCCTAGCGTGACGTCACTCAATCCGCCGATTGACCAACTCGAAGTTAACTCGCAATGGTGGGTACGGATATTAGTATTTTTAACTAAACATCACTTGATTCGGATAGGCCTAATTTCGAGATACCCGTCGATTTCGAAAACGAATTCTGTGTTTAAAGTGCGCCTTCAATTCACAGGAATTCATTTCGGTTGAATTAATAACAAGTTAATGCGTCCAACGATATCAGAGTACTATATATGCGCTTAAGAAACGCACCACTATTATATTACAGTAAACCAACATAGTACAGCAAAATTCCGCCTAGTAAAAGAAGCGCATTAGAAACATTTTCAGTAAAACTTTCATGTACAAAAACACAAACAAATATTTACAGCGCGTCGAAGTAGAGAGAGAGTGGTAGGCCTGCAGTATCATTGTTACTATGCCACGTCTTCTAGACCGTACGCATTGTGGCACAATTTCTACCCTTAAGTTGCGAGTTACATGAACTACTAGAAGAAAATTTAACAAAAAAAAAGAAATGTGGCAAACCAGAGAATGAAACTCTGCCATGGTTTCTCTTTATTACTAAAGATCTTTATAAGGCCGAGCCGTACATATATTGCAAATAAACAAAAGATGAAATCGGATAAATATCCCACAGCCACAGTAGACGCACGATCTAAGCGGCGATTTATGGATCTGATTTTTAACGCGATTCCAAGATATCTGGGGATACTTTTTAATGAAATTACGCGTTTCATAATGACACATGAGAGCTGAGAGCTGGGGATATTTTCATAAAAAATGCAATCTAGGGATATTTTTGGATAAGATACCCAGAACCTAGGGACATTCCGTTTTGGTTCAACGGTATCACTGAATCCAAGCGCCCATCACTCATCCTCACACGTGCGCGGCACCACTGCGCGTTAGCGAGGTGTTGGAGGGGTGTGAATAATTACCAACCAGACGGGGGAACAGGGGAAGGATGCGGGTGGAGAGGGGGGGCGTTAGCGGGGGGCGTGTGCCGCGAGCGAGGGCGGCATAAATGGGCTCCCCGGGGAAGAAAACATTTGTCCCGCCCAGCGGGAGCAGGGGGGGGGGCCGCCGGCGGGTCAGACTGCCTGGCGCCAGCCCCGTCTGGCCCGGTCTGGCGGGGGTAGGCACAGCGAGTGGCGGCGCCTAGCGACGCTGACAGAGACTGATCTACACCTTCGCATCAATCAGTACGTCGTGTATTATGTCTGATCATCGAAGCAGATGCTGGGAGGGCGCAACTGTAGCCAGAACGGGGGTGCGAAGGTGGAGGGGGGGAAGGGGGTGAGGGGGAGGGACTTTTTGTTTGTTGTGTGGTTGTTGGCAACTCGGGCCATTTTGAGTGGAAACGATATGGTCGTCAAAGAGCCAAAGAATGAGAAATAAACGACTTGATTGTAGAGTTTGAGTTCGCAACTAGAGCCATTTTGTATGAAAACGATATGCTCCAAAGAAGCGAAAGAATGAGAAATGAAATATTTAATTGTAGTGGTCTATCATAGGTTGTATGGAGTCAGTAAAACATCAGCATTACATATATTATGTAATTCATTAAAAGAGAGCGGAATAGTACACATATATTCCGACACGCTTGCAGGCCTGCGTAATATCCAAAGAACCTTAACTAAATAGAACTACGCCATAAAAAAAACCTTTAAATTTGTAGAAATATATTATAGTAATATAAACCATTCGAGCAAACGAATGTATTAAATACAGTCATTGTCAATGAAGAATGTAATTACAATCATCTGAGCGTATGGAATATAGTTCCGGGGTTTTTGTCACTTTTGTCACGTGTAGGCTATATACATGTATACCAAATTTGGCCCACTGCATTCAGAGTGTAGCACAGCCTACGAATTGTAGGCTGTAGCTTTGCCAACGCTTCAGTAACAATAAGTCCTATTAATTCAACTTCAACTTCACTACTGCACTCCACCCTAACGTGACCTTCGCAGTGCGCGTCAAAGTTTGTGAAAAAAATAATAATTAAATAAAAAATAAAATATCCACTTAGCGGAGGATGCGAGGAATCAGTGATACCATAGAACCAAAATTGAATATTTCTAAAATTCAGGTAGCCTACTTGGGCCAAATTTATTCATAGATTTTTTATCACAAATATCTCAAGATCTCAAATTATAAAACGGGTCATTTTCATAAAATATGGGCCCATCTCAAGATATCTGAGGATTGCGTTCGAAATCAGATCCTGCATCACTGAAATATCCACAAATCCAGTGATATTATCGCAGGCAGTGGCATCACTGCCAAGAACGTACTGAACCGGAATACATGTAGCTATAACATGGCTCCAGTGACCATATACAGGTCAAACGTTGGGGAGACCTTTCGGTCAAACCGTTTACTACTCCGCTCTCGAATTGCAGTCTAGCTAGATACAGTTTCTGTTGTTCTTTGGCGGGATATGGGCTTCTTTCAGATGTATGAGTATTGTGGAACTGCAATTTTTCTGACTGTTGTAATATTGGTTGTGTGCAGCGCCCTTGTGATGACTTCGGTCATGTTACGGCGCTCTAACAAATTGTCCGAAACTTATTATTATAATAATTATTATTATTATTAATCTCGGCTGTCATTCTAATCAAGAAAGTGAATTTTATGCATTTTATGTCTTCAGATGTCATAATTTCGAACATTGATCCCTATCAAGAAAGTGCATGGGCCCACTGGTGCACATGACGATGGGAGGTCTCCGATGACTTCTTTCGATGCCGAAACGGGCTATAAGCCCAATATTAAAAAAAAAAAATTATTAGCATCAAACATATTTACACAGCATGACAACAAATGTCAGTGTTCAGTCCGTGCAGATTCATCATAGACATTTATGAATCATTGACGAGGGGCCCATGGCTGAGCAAAAAACGGGCTATAGCATACGCGAAATTAAGAGTGTCAATTATTTAGACAAAGGGTTTGAGGGTAATCGGCTTGGCAGCGACTGCTGCGGACATGTCGCCGAAACACAGCACGCATTGCCGCGCTGTACAGCTAGTGACAGTCGTTAAAGGAGACATGCTCCGGACCGCGGCTCGCTGTTTGCTTCAGCTATGCGTCTGCCTAGTTCGACGATCAAGTCATAGCCTTCGGATCGCCACGACTCCATTGTCTCCACCGCCACCGGAATAAACTCTTATTATTATTTATTTTTAATTTTAATTTTATTATTATTATTATTATTAATGTATTTTTATTTTTTATTGTCCTCGGTACTGCGTTCCCGTAACTTGTTGCTGCGAATTGTAATTTCTAGTGGCACAATTTATAAATAATACCAGTCTTTATCCCGTTTGTAAATGATATTAAAACTGCATAGGATTTTTTTTTCGAACATATTTTTACCCAATATTTGTTGGAAACCCGAGTCATTTTCAAATAAGTTTAGATATTCACAAGATAATGCGCATTGAGCAGAACTGCTTTCTCAAAGTTGATTGCGGCAGCATGTCGGATAACAGCCCTATCGCATTCCATTTACACCTGAACTCGAGCGGCGGGATCGAACAAGACTGAATCTGTCAGACGGGAAAACAGACATGTCAGATTATGTTTACAGAAATGCAAACGGGCCTTTGTCGGGTGTTTGTGCGCAGCAGCAATATGACGGGATGGGCTGACGGCTACATTGAAATTCGCGGCTAAACGTCAGGAATTCTAGGAATAATACAAACCACGGGTTCAATTTCTAGCCATTGGCAGAAACTTTTAATTTTGGCTGCCAAATTAATACTGTCATGAGCAGAGTTCACTTCGCCCTTACAAAATAGGAGTAACGTTACGCCTGCTGCTTATAAAACAAGAGTAGTGCACTCCTAGGCCTTTCAAAAAAGGAGTAGGCCTAGGGTAGGCCTACTCCGCCATCGTCCATTTTTACGAGTAATGCTACTTCTACGGTCCTACCCATTTCTAAATCCGAGTAGAGTTTCCAAAAAAACATCGTTTTTGGACTACTACTCTTACTAAAGTTATCCCTGGTCATGAGCCAGAAGCTAAATGTTTTTAATCGAACAAAATCACAAATAGGCATAAAAAGACAGAATATTACTTCATATTTGTGATTTGATTTTATCAAACTTTGCAGTTCCATGCTACATTCAACGATTTCCCTCACATTTAGGTATTTTTGTCACTC
>JAQIWG010007767.1:0-12020 GCA_034695025.1 Chamaedrilus cognettii | reverse complement strand
TGCTGTTAAATTGTCTTTCTAGGTCAAGGTAGGAGTCGAGGTAGGAGTTGAGGAACGACTATGAAATCGACTCTTAAACTCTTTTGGTCACACTGCCTGTAAATTTTTCTATTGATGCTATAAAGAGCAATAACAAGCCCATTGCTCTGTGTACTTTGTGCCTAACTCCTAATTTTTATTTTTTTCCAAGCGAGTTAATAGAGTAGTCGAGTTGTGCGCCGCCCTTGAGGGAGCTTGACTGTCATGGCGGCGGTGTCTGACCCTGACGACTCTGGGAGGGTCACGCTGCACCTGGAGCGGGGGAAGACCGGTGAGTGGCTGGGCTTCACTCGCTGCGTAAGGCCACTGTAACTATTAGTAGCCCGAGATGAGGAAAACGTTGCAGTGTTTTTTGTTTTATTACGTCAATGTTGTTAATAATTTTATTATAACGTCTGTCCAGCCGTTGCTGGATACGATACGCATACGATGAGCCGCCAGTGGGCTGGGCTGCGTACTGACCTACTAGACTTGCTTGTAGGCGCGTTAGGCTAGATGATGATGTGACTCATAGGCACAGGTCGGGCTATGACCTTGTAAGTCAATGTTTGCCCTCTTGTGGAGGTCACAGATCATTGATTTGATTGGTGACGTGCAGCATGCACACATAATGTCGCATATACAACATTACGCACTTCCACGCATACTACGCACATGCATATATACGCGCATACTTCATGTAGCTAATTATTTTCTGTGTGGCGCAGGACTGGGGTTCAACATCAAGGGGGGTAGTGACATGCCACTGATCACGGGGGACGATGGCATCTATGTTGCGATTATAAAGAACGACGGCGCGGCCGCCATCGATGGACGGCTTAAAGTGGGGGACAAGATCCTCCAGGTATCACCACTCCTAGCCCTCACTCCTCTTGCCTCCACTCTTCCTGCCCATACTCCTCCTGCCCTTACCCCGCTTGCCTCCACCCTTCATGCCTCTACTCCTCCTGCTAACTGTCATGTAGGTGCGTTCAGTGGCACATGTTAGCTGATTTGCTAAAAATCACTGTAGTGACTGATTGTGTACCAATTACTGTTCCATAGTTATCGTATTAATATCGCAATTACAATTACGATTATCAATCACTCTAGAGATTGCAGTCAAGAGCAGCACGCTTGTTATGGTGTGTGCGCACTCTGTTGCAGCTAGAGGGTGCGGTTAGCTGGTGCAACTAGCTGGTGTTAGTGTCGTTAGCTGGTGCAGCTTGTGTGTCTGCGCTGTAGGTCAATGGGGTCAGTCTGGCGAGTGTTAAGCACGAAGTTGCCGTGGCGACGTTTGTCAGGGCCGGCTCCTCCGTCACGCTGGTCGTACAAAAGGGCGCAGAGACCGCTGCAAGGGTAACAATCCTCGCATTGCTGTGTTTTTAGCCGGTCCCCCCTGACGTCTTCAGGCACGGAAGCTGACTTTTTCTTATTTATTAAAGCTCTTTATTATTAGCAGTAAACTTTAAATTATTAGGACTGATGATAATGGTACACTGTGGGCTGATGCTATAGCGCCATATTACGAGGTTGGATTAATTTGAGGAGTCTGTACAAATCACATGATTTTGATCAGTGACGCATAATGTCGACAATACAATCCAATGCCATGCAGTACTGAAGGCTGAAGCTAGTTTAGTAGATAGTAGTTTTTTGAGGTGATCTCAACTTGTCTGTCATTCCCTTCCTCTGATAGTATTCAATCTTTGTGCTCATTTTGCAGAAGAAGCAGACGCGAGACACTCAAGCGTCAGAGGGTGGCTGGAGCGGCACAACCTGCCTGATGCTCGGAGTGGCAGGCGTTGGCATTCTCATCGGCCTTGCAGTCTATAGGCACAAGATCAGTGGTATCTTCAGATGAACGACTGAGATTAGTCGTCGGACGGAGAATAGAGCTGAATACATTCTGCAAGGAACCAGGATTACTTCACTCAAGTGTGTAATTTAGTTTACTTTATCAGTAGTACAACGTTTTGAAAGTTTGACCCTATATTCATGGAAACCGTTCATTGAAGATAGATTTGGAGGAATTTTGCGTAAATATTTAATAAAATAGGTTTTAAAATGATTATTGACATTATATCTTGTACAAAAAATTTAAAATGTTGTGCCAATCAAGCCAGTGTCTGATACAAGTAGTGTGTATTCCCTGTTGTGGCAACTTGATGCTAGGATGGGTATTGATGCACCTTCGACAAGGTTTTGCCCGTTGTACAATCATCAAGGACTTCGCTTCATTCTGCTCACAATGTGTTATAATGCTTTGATTTGATGCTGCACTGTATTGCTGGCTCTGACTACTGCGCTTGACTACTGATTACGAGTTTATGTTTGAATCATGTTCTCTATTTTCTGATTGCTCTATCAAGTACTGTGGCAAGCAGATGGTGACTGTATGGTGTGTTCCATGCCGGTGTCAAGTTCATGTTCATGCTTTCGCCTCTTGTTGCGTGATAACGCTGCCCAGTATGTTTGCGCGTTATATACACTATTTTTAGACATAGCGTTTTATTAATTGTCCGATGATTGATTTGTATCAGAGAAATATGATGAAATGAAATTACTAATCGTGTCGGTAATTGAGCTGGTAGAGTGATAGGCAATGGGATTGTGTGAATCAGCAGATTAACTTTGAACAAGAAGGATGGAATGGAATGATGTCCGCTATTGGTGCATTTCATTGAAGGCGGCTCACTGCTAGTCATCCAGGAGCCATTTCGACTAAACCTCTTGCTAGAGGGCGGCACCTGCGGTGATTGCTTGTGCTAAGGCCCAGCCTAATTTTATTTATTAGTTAAATGATGCCAGAATTAATGCCTTCAACAATGACTAATGCAAATCCAAATTGTAATTATGCTGTTATCATGCCAGCAGTGTGCCAGCACGCAATCAATGGCGCGCACCATGTTGTAGCTATATATTGTGTTTATTGCAGCATATTATATGTACATACAATCATGTGATAAGTGCAGTGTGTAACAACAATTCCGCTTTGACATTTTGTATTGATGCCGGTGTGAGCCGTGCAATATAGCACTACATGTTTTTATCTAAGAGTGGCGAGGACTCGTGACTTCTTTAGATGCCAAATTTATCATTTCTCTGCTCTCTTTTTCCTGATGATTATTTTTTTTATTGAGAATGCTGGGTAAATGAAATTATGGGTGTTTTTTCTGACTAATGCAATATGGGTATTACACAAATCGTCTGAAGTACAAAGGTGTATAGGCTTACTATATACATTATACATGTAATCTTACGTGCACATCCTCATTCACAAAGAGCAGTAGGCCTATATGACACGTCTTATACACTACTCTGCGTGCGCAGGGTAACAGGTGGGTTGGGTCCTTGGTTGAATGTATGAAATGAGGCACTTCGAGCATTCACAACAGCCAATGTTAAAAATTGAAATGTTATGATAATGAAATAACGGCGATAGAATTATTCTGCGCGTAGACGCAACAAGTTGCTAGGCTGCCAAGATGGCGGCGAGCAAGGCGAAGAAGGGCGTCAGCAAGGAGGACCTGCGCCGCCTGATGAGGGCTCAGCAGACGAGCCTCAAGGGGGCAACCAGCGCCAAGAAGATCGAGTCGCCCCTCGCCAAATATCCTTTTATGTTTATTAGCTCCATGTGAAACTTTTTTTCTTTTTCTCTTATTATCGCTCATTTCAAAACCAAACCAAAACAACTTCACTTTCATCCGAGATTGATTCATTCACCGTGGTATTTTGCCCGTTTCGGGTTCATTCTGACTACTCAAATGGGAACCAGAATGTATTACATTGCAGTAAGAAGTCTCATCCACCACGACAATCTTTAATAACTAAGTATTACATTGATGTTCGGGGTGTCTATTATATTAGTCATGCCTCGCTTGTAGCTTGTATAATAGAGCCTTGACTAGCGGGCGCACATACAACAGCTGGGGCGAGTTGTCGTGTGTCGTCTGCAGCTGTGCGGTCAAGAGCGAGGCGCTGTGGAGCGCGCACGTGCAGGGCCGCGCGCACAAGGAGGTAACGAGAGCCTCGGCTCTTGAATGCAGACTCAACTAAACGAAATCTGTGCTCTACAAATTCAATGGAGTTTATTTACTGTACTTAAATGTTGACTGCATTTGCTCTGAAAGGAAGCTTTGTTGCTATTGCAGCTGCTAATTTGCTGTCAAGTTACTGGTCGATAATAGGCTATTAAGCCCTAGTCGGATATTATAATATGCGACTTTGAGACTGCGACTTTAATGCTTTTTAATGCAGCAAAACCAATGAGGTATTGATAGCCCTATAGAACAAATATTGGTTTGTTTTACATGCATTTTATTGTCCTCAAGTGAGTAAAGTTTGTATCGTGTGTCACCACAGAACATAGAGAGAACGAGACAGCAGTCCGCTGCCTCGGTCTGCCCCCCGCCCTCCTCTGCCCCTCTCTCCACCCCCTCTGCTCGTTTAACCTCGCAGGGGAAGCCCCTCAAGAGAAAGGCGACTGAAGAGGGAGCTGCTTTGGGCTCTCACGTCAAGCTTGCCAAGGGTCTGTGTGTGTGTTCACAGTGCACCCTTTGTCATATATTGCGGAGTTTGACTGGCTTTCATAGAACACTCTAGCTTTTGTATACACTTTGATAACTGTTGAACGAATGAGGCAGCTCTGCAAGACGTGCAGATCTGGATTGTATGTGGCATTATGTTATGTTGCAATGAAGTGGCAAGCATGGTGATTGTGCGCACAATGCAGCTGGCTCCTTATCTCAGGCCATCTGATCCCATTAGTGACAGAACGTTGACAGATCTGTGTGGGCTATAGATCTGTCAACGTTCTGTTACTAGTGCCAACAGATGGCCTGAGATGAGCCAGCTGCTAGAGGCTCATGCTAAGTGGTGCTGTTTGACCAACGGTTGCGCTGCTCTCAGTCTTCATGCACAATATTCACTGTCAATTTTAATAGATATTCAGGTGATATCAACTTTGTTTGTTCTAGTGACGAGCTCTGTGGCCAAGGCTGACCAATCAGGGTGAGGGAGTTGATATTTGCAACTGGAATTAGGGCATTTTTGTGCCTTTGGAGGAAATAAGTGGCATCTCTTAATAGTTGATTGCTTTCAAGTTTGAGCAAGAATTTAAGAGCTAAAATATTTTAAACATTTATAAACGAAACTGACAAATTACAAAAATTTAATGAGCATCGCTTGCTTAAGAAATAACTTTGAAAGAGGTTCTATGGTCAGCTCTAATTGATGCGTGTTTGATAGTTAATATTTTGATTGAGCTGTTATAGCCACAGTAAGGAATGATTATAGAAACAATTTGTTGTCTATAAGCAGCTTTGCGTTGTTCAATAAATGTACTTGTAGCAGTGCTATGAGTAATGCTACTCTGCTGTGTGTACTCACTGCTGTAGACTGAGGCTTGTAGTAGTGCTACGAGTAACGCGCTACTCTGCTGTGTGTACTCACTGCTCAGTGGCGGCAGTCAACTTCCCGCAGACTTTTTTGACGCTAGTCCATCCACTTCCTCCGCCCCCGTTACAGTCAGGGTAGGGTCAGTGGGCGTGGCAGGGGGCAGGGCAGGTCCCACCTCCTCAGATAGTTCCCCTGGGGAGGAAGATTCATCGTCTGACGAGGCAATGGAGCAGTCCACCACCCCCCCCTCAGCTGTCCTACCCCCCTCCACTGCCAGCCAACTCCCACCCGGTAATCCCCCCTAGCAAAGGCCTTAGAACAATGACTGATCACCTTTAGTATCGTTGTGTACTATTTTTTCAGTTTTTACATGCATCTTCTTTAAATAGTACAAATATTTAGGCTACATTGATGAGATGCTGACATTAGTAGATGGAGAAATTAAAAGACTTAAGAAATTAAATTAGGCAAGACCGTTATTTGCTTCAGATCTGGTATCAATTGGCTCATAATAATTAAAAACGCATTTAATATTACTCTAGACGATTCACAATTGTCCTTTGAGCGATTCAGAACGAGCGTGTGCCAAAACACAGTAACGGTGAAGAACTAGAGTATAATATAAGCTTAGACGTAATTAACTGGAAGTTGCTCTATGCTGTATTATCATTGATTGCCTTATGTCCTTTAGATTTCACCGACCCCTCAGGATCCTCTCCTTCGTGTAATTGATCGGTTTATTTGTACGCGACAGATTTCTTTGACGCCAAGGTCCCGATGCTCGTCGCCGAGTCCGTGCCGACCATTGCAGAGAAACTGCCGGAGGGCTTCTTTGATGATTCCAAGATGGACGCCAAGGTCGCGACCCGATATATTTAAATGTGTAATGACATATATGCCTCTGTTCAACTAGTTAACATTAGTTTTAAATTAGAAAGCGAAGCTTGTATTTGATCTGGATACGAGTGTTCAGCTTGTGTGCAACGTTCATGATGATCTGGAGGGTATTCGATTGATTGCCTAACTTTCTTGAATTAACAATTTACTTGGTTCCACCTGGAGTTGATTTCCTTTAAGTATTTAATTGTCTAGATTACCCATGCTGTCCGCTGTAATTAATTAGATGTGGATGAGTTTAGAGTCAGTTTCGGTGTGTGAGAACGTTAGGGGACTTGACTGTCTGCAGGTGCGGCATGTGGTGTATCGGGACAAGAAGCAGGAGGAATGGGAGTCGTTTCAGCGCGCCATGAAGGAGGAGGCGACAGTACGACCACTTACTTGTCCTTCTCTCTCAGTCCTTTTGTCCTGCTCCCTCAGTCCTCATGTCCTGCTGTCTTGTCTCTTGTTTGGCTGCTGTTTGCTAATATTTTAATGAGTATGTAATATATCCCAGCACTGGCATGTGATCTATTATAATGTCTCGCTGACGTTTTGAATAGTTTCCGCGACAATTTCTGGTGTTTTTTGCATTTGCAAACTATTTGTCCTCATATGGTTGCCCTTATTTATTGCGTGCATGAGTGGAATTCATTTGGTTTGAATTACACTGACTAAATAGTTTTTTGAGTGATGCACCCGTTGATAAATTAGCATCAAGTAAGCTCAAGTATTAGCGCCATTGTATACGCAGTACCTATGCTAATGAGGGCGCAGTGCTTATGCTAATGAGGGTGCAGGTGTCGGAGGCGCTGGCGGAGGAGGACGACGAACAGAGGGATGCCAAGAGGAGCATTTACGAGATTGATGACCAAATGTGAGCGGGGGAGGGAAGGTGGTGAGGGGGGGTGTCAAGGAGTGAGAATGTTAATTAATCTGATAGAGATATGATCTGATATGAGACATGATGTCAACAGCTGTTTGTGTAGGGTGTGCCACAGGCCTACCACTTGATTTGTGGCGCACTGCCAAAGTGTTTCTCTTTGACCAATGCTATGCCAAGCCTTGTGCCATACAGGTTATTAATTTTTAAAGGTCTTTGATGACTTTCAATTTTGCATCAGGTCGCGTCCGGGCCATGTCCGATTTAATTCATTTTTAAAGGGCTTTGTCAACATTAATTAAAGGGGTTTGCAACTTTCAATTTTGCGTCTGGGCTGTGTCCGTTTAGATTAAGTTTTGCAGGGTTTTGACAACGTTAATTAATTTTTAAAGAGCTTTGGCGACTTCCAATTTAGCCTTCGGACGCGTCCGGGCCGCGTCCGCTTTAATTTATTTTTTAAGGGTTTTGGCAATTTTCAAATTTTTCTCAGGTTGCGTCCGGGCCGTAATGTTATTCATTTTTGTAAGGTAAGCTAGGCCCTGTGTATGGTGTAGAGGCACTAGGCCCTGTGCTGTGTGGTGTAGAGGCATTAAGCTGCAGTGTGTGGCACTAGGCTCTGTGTGATGGATTTGCAGGAACAGGTGGGGGCGCGTGCTCACCCTGCAGCAGCGACTCGACGCGCTCAAGGCTCACGCGCGCCCTGCCCCCGCCTCTGCCCCCGGGGGGGCTACAGCCCCCGTCACGCCCCCCCAGCAGTCTGACTCTGACTCAGAGCCTGACCCTGCTGTGTTGGACTCTGAGACCTCTGAGGACTGGTGGCGCCACAAGACACTGAGGAAATGAGGACTGCTGCTGAATATTAACTATGGAGTGTTTTCCGTTAGTAGCCCTAATGCGAAACCTTCGTATGAACTCTGTCAACTGTTTTGTGTGCCTGTGATTTGGCAACTTGTGCCTGATTGGTTTGTAATTGCTTGAGGTCAGAACTGATGTCTAATTGGTCAATAATTGTGTGACGTCAGAGCTAAATACACAGATGCAGACATGTTGTGAATAATGATACCGATAATGATTAGTGACTTTAATGATGAAAGGTCTGTTCTTCGTATGCCTGCAGTAGTTCTTGTAGTTCTGCTGTCCGTGACTATAACACTGAATATATCAAGTTTGAGCATGCAGTGCATGTGAACATTGACAGGTGTCCTGTGGACCCGAAACTATTGCCCACTAGTAAGCACCTTTACAAGGTGTGCCAAAATAAAGTTTTAACAAAATCGTGTATATCACCAGCATCAGCAGTGTTGTAATGGTTTGAATGTTACTGCATTGATGGCCTGAGAATGAGTGAATGTATGGACTTGGTGAATATCTACGCTTACATTGTCAATGATGAAATGTATTCTATTTAAATTTAAAGAACGTTGGTTAGAACAAATATTCTTTATAACAAGTGGCATTGTTTATTGGATATGTTAAAAGTTTCAATAAAGTATCGATCGCCTCAACTTGTGAATAAAAATGAGCACACGCAAACACTCTTCAGTTTACTATTACTTTCCAGCACTTAAAATATACAGGATTTGTATTTCATTCCACCGTGTACAATCTTGTTGATTTTACAATACAAGATAGACAACCATGTCATGTAGGTTAGACTACTGTACGCTACTGCTGAGATCTTATCACATAAGATAAACTAATTCCATATTACCTATATTAACCTACTGAGGATAAACTTGCAATAAACAATTTTGCACTGCTTTGAAGTGAATGTAGCAATATCATAGTTCTATAAATATCACACACACAATGATGTCACCGTCGTGTCCAATCACAGCAGTGCTTGTATAGGGATCAGAAAATAGCCTCAATATCTCATTTCACTGCTTGCTACATGGCGGCACAGCTTAAGGGACAGTCTACTTTAAAAGTATTCTACTGGAACTGATTAAAATAACAGTTAAATTACAACAATAAATATTTAATTCTCCACGACACTAAATATGTACTATGCATGAAATGTTTGTACTTCTTATAAAGATACACGTAATACAAATGACAGTAACAGTGCAAGAGTAGGCAATAAAATACAGCAAATTTTGATGTCGTGACAATAGGGGACTACAAAATACAAATGCTCCATTGATTTCATTGTCAAATTCTCCACATGATTATAATATCCACGTTCACACTGTGAACGCTGAAACTGAACTGAAGCACCACTCTATTCAAGAAACACGCAAAAATAACATAATGATACGAGAAATATGAATTATAGACACGATATCATTAGAGAGTCCACAGTAACAATGCAGCTATGTGCTCCGCTTTTATTGCAATGTGATACGGTCACCGTGAAGGAATGAATCACTAGCAGATGATTACTTAACGTTGAACCAAACTCAATCAGTAACTAACTAACTAGTAAACAACAAGATCACGCGAATGACACGATACAACTAATATATTTATACGAATATATTTATACATACACGAAATATATTTGTCATCGTGAATGCGGAGCAAGAAATTCTAAACTGCTCTTCATACAGTCTTCATACAACGTATAATATATAGAGACAAAGAATCAATAACGCTTCATCAAAAGTACACAGGAATCCTCTGTGGAAAGTTTCTCCGGAAATTGAATTTTAATATGAACTTAAATCATAGAGACGCGCTTACAAATCATATTGAATTAATACTGAAGGCCAGAGATAATAAACGTGGCATTGTAAGGAACGTTGAGGAAAGTATGCTGTAAGGAACTGTCAATGGAACACAACTAGTCATTAACAATGGCTGTACAAGGCAGCAGTGCTAGCAGCACGTATAGCCTACAACAACCCTGTGACCCCACACAGTGCTAACAGTCCTCATCACACTCTCGCGATAGATAACATTAATATTTATTTATAACAAAAACGAACGAGAATATAATATTTAACAGCCAGATATTACTTGAACCCTCCATGCTCAAACCACTCCCCCACACCCCACCCAGCGCAGACCGTTCAGATGCTTGACTTACAAAAAGTAATGAATCAGTCAAAGTTTTGATTGCGCATTGGAACGTATCAAGAACAAATCTAAAACAAGGGAGAGGCGCATTCAGATGTTGAGCGAAGGCTGTAGCAACACTGACACCAGATTACTCAACGTTCAACAATGCACTTCATCGACGAATGGCATCTGTGCCACTGTCACCCTGGCACTAAGTGTCAACCTAGCATCCAGTGTCACCCTGGCACCCAGTGGCACCCTCTCGCCCCGGCCTGTCACGGCACAGGGGTCGCTAGGGCACCTGACAGGAGGGGCAGGTCCGCGAGGTCACAGGGTCAAACAGCTCGACCTGGATGGTAGTCTGGTGCGCGTTGTACTTGTTGCGTAGCAGACAGGTGCCTGCCTCCAGCACGCGCTGCCTCGACACTCCCCCCCCTGCACAGGCAAACCATTGGTTGACCATCATCATATATTTATATTTTATATCTATCATATGCACTGTTTTGGGCTGCGGTCTGACACTCCATTTCCAAACAAAGATATACAACTTGATAAACCATATTAGGCTATATTAAGTTTTCTTCAAGAACATTCAAGACTTTGATTTATAAATATTTCCAGCTGAAATTTGGTTCCCCTGTGTCAAGTTATCTCCTCTACAATCCCTGCACATACAAAACAAAAATTAAAATTTTGGACCGAGTTATCTTGATTTCGCAAGGAAATTATATTTGTTGACTTGCTCTGTATACATCAGCAAACTACACTGTGTCAGCCTGTACAGTTAGAAGCAGCAAACGTGAAGCAAAAGACAGACAAAAGTTGAATTTAGCATTCAGTCAATTCAACTTACTCATAAAAGGTGACTTTCAAAAGGCAGGTGTTAAATACAGGTCGAGAGAAAACAAATTCAACACGGATGTCTATTTACAACTCCAGACGTACTCCCGCCCCCCCACTCACCCACGGCAAGGTGGACCCCCACAGCGACCTTGTCCATGGTGAGGGACCAGACGTGAAGGGAGTGGACGGCCTTTACCCCCCCCAGCCCCTGGAGGTCCTTTTTCATCGCTGCATGGCTGAGGCTGCGCGGCACGCCTGCATGCACATAGAACTTTTAAATGTAGCCTACTGGCTGCATGCACACAGAACTTTTGACTGTGCTGCAACTACTGAGTATACACATGGAACTCTTGTACACACACGCAACTGATCAACGGACTGAATACACAGAGAATACACAGCAATCTGTGTGAATAGTACACTGAATACATGCAAGATGTCAGTATGTTAACACTGATCTGAAGGGATGGACTTGAACATCTCAACAGCTCACCGGTTAGATCAGTACAAATGAGATCTTAGAAATAGCGCACACAAATTAGGCAACAATATTATTGACTAGATTACACAACTAGGTCATGCAGCCTACTAGACTGCATGATGTCGAGGGAAGAAGAAGAAGGAAAGAAGGAGACCTTGCATGATGATGTTGACGATGTCGCGCAGCACAGTGAGGGTCGTACACAGGACGAGGAGCGAGAAGACGAACGTGCAGACAGGGTCGGCCATCTTGAGGTCTGGCTGTCAACGACAACAGACTCATAAATAGTAAAAAATTCACATCTATTCTGTATCTTTACAGTATTGCTAGTAGATGCTTGTAATATGGCATCAGCGCTTTTATAGCGCGACTCCTAAGCCGCATTTTAAATGCGAGTATTTATCTTGTCGATGGAAAAACAAAAACATTTAGAAAGATGATATATACAGGGTGCGTAAAAAAAAACAACCCCCTAGCAGATTCGCGATAACTCGGCCAAAAGTTAATATATTTCCT
>JAQIWG010007766.1:0-12021 GCA_034695025.1 Chamaedrilus cognettii | reverse complement strand
CCCCCCCAAATAAAAGAAATAAAAATATTCCCCCCCCCGCCAAATAACAATGTGGAAAAAAATTCTTGGGAAAAATTTCCCTTCCCCCCCTGCAAAACATGTTCGAATTATTGTTTTCAATAAAATAGTGTGACATTTAGCAGTTTGCTTGCTAGTTTAACAAATAATAATTGATAAATAAATAACATATATAAAATTTTAAACGGCACTACAAGGGTTAATGAATATCTTTTATTCACGTAAAAGAGCAGAGAAAAGACATACACTTACATGCACAGAAAAAAAAACATACCAGAAAGAAAAAGAAACCCTTTCATTATCTTTATTACAAAATCAATGTAATTACAATGATTTGATTCAAAATTACATCGATTTTCTAATTAAGATTGTAATATATAAAAAGGGAGCTCTCGTTATTGATTTATTTATTGGACTGAATTTAAATACTGACAACTGACTATCTATTGGTATGAATACTGTATTTATCACCAAAAATATGTTAATAAATATCGTTTGCTTGAATCATAGATGAAATGTAGAAACAAACTGTATCAAAAACAATATATATTGCAATAAGTAAACTACATTTGAATCATTGACCAGTTAACTCTATAGAAAAAATAATAACCCCCAAGAAACAAAATAAATACAGAATAGGACGAATGTGTTATGAATTGTAGTAGCGGTAAAGATAAAGATAGCAAAACGTCAGTCATATTGAATTTTCTGGTCACTGTGGTTAAACTAACAAGCAAACATTCAGAGCGCCATAGCTACAACACGTGATACATGAAGACACATGATACATTCACTCAGTGACATTTTTAGCAGTGTATCTATTTTGCAATTTTCTACGCTTTTCTTATTAGAGAGTCTTGAATATATTTGATTGTTTGAAATGAGTTTTCAAAAAGTTGGTTGACAACGCATTAAGCCAAATTTTTCATGAGTAGGCTCATTGTAAACTACACCGTGGCTCAAAAGTAAGGGAACCAACGAATTTATTCAATGACTACGGAACGCAATAAGCGTTCTGAATCAATTTTTACCACATTAGCTTGGATCATCTCTTCATATTTCTGTCAATTTTTATTGGATTTCATCGAGCGGTTTAAAAGATATGAGTAGACAAAATTGACCTACAAAAAACACGTCAACAAAGCTGGGAAACTGCTTAATTGCCGTTTGCACTTCTTGAGCAAACCAATAATTATTCACGCTGCTGCTTATCTTTGCGATAAGTACAGAATGTTCAAATTTGTGCAAATTTTTTGTTATTCCATGCTGCAGGTAGTCAATGTTAATTTTTTCTCACGCGTTTTTCTAACAAGCATCATGCTGCATGCTAAATTTGGATAATTGACAGCGCACCACTTTGACGCCCAGCGCTTTGTTCATTCTTCTTTTATACCACGCTCTTCGATCATTTCACGTGCATGTTAGAACCCAATGTTGTTGAAACATAAAGTGCACATTGCTGGATTGCTAGCAATTATTGAATTGGGATATAAAAGAGATCGTTACACCAAAAAAGTCCATGCGAATAGCAATTAATAAGTTTCCCAGCTTGGTTGACGCGTTTTTTGGGGATCAACTTTCACTACTCATATCCTTTTAACCGCTTGATGAATTTCAATGAAAATGGACAATAATATGGAGAAATGATCCAAGTTAAGATGGTAAAAATTTAATTGGGAACGCTTATTGCGTTCTGTAGGTATTGAAGAAATTAATTGGCACACCGTGGCTTTTGAGCCACAGTTTTTCCAGTGCTCGGTGTGTTTCCATGGTGTTTTGGTGCAGACAGCAGTATTAAGACAGAGAATGAGAAGCATGTGTTCCTTGAAGAAGGGTGTAGCATGGAGCGTGTTAGTAGTTTGTGTTAATTGGGAGAAATGATTGGTTGCAGAGGGGGAGCAGAGGAGGCCACAAGGACTTGAATGAGAAGTGCCTGGGCAAATTTTAATAAACTTGGGCCAATTTTAACGTCAAGGGGTGTCTCGTTGAAACTGAAAGGAAAATTCTACAAAATGGGCGTGCAAAGTACTTTCGTATATGGAAGTGAGACATGGCCAGCGAAGGTGGAGGATCTTCAGAGATTAGAGAGGACCGAGAGAATGATGGTGAGATGGATGTGCGGAGTGTCATTGAAGGACAAGTGTCGAAGCGAAGATCTAAGAAAATGGTTAGGTGTCGTATGTATAACGGACATGGTGAAGAAAGGGAGACTGAGATGGTTTGGACATGTGGAACATATGAATGAGGAAGATTGGGTATCAGCATGTAAATATATTTAAGTGGAGGGGATCGTTGAAAAGGGGAGAGTTAAGAAAATATGGAGGGAGGCGGTAGAGAGCGATATGAAGGAATGAGACATGAATAGAGAGATGGCAAAGAATCGTGAGTGATGGGGGAGTCTCAACGTGGGAAATGTCCAACCCGTGCTAGCATGGAAAAGTGGACGTAAAACGTAAATGATGATAATGATGATGAGTAGGCTAACTCATCATCATCATCATGAGTTAGCCTACTCATCATCATCATCATTTACGTTTTATGTTCACTTTTCCGTGCTAGTACAGGTTGGACGTTTCCCACGTTGAGACTCCCCCATCACTCACGATTCTTTGCCATCTCTCTATTCGTGCCTCGCTCCTTCATATCGCTCTCTACCGCCTCCCTCCATATTTTCTTCATTCTCCCCTTTCCAATGATCCCCTCCACTTTAATATACCTACATGCTGATGCCCAATCTTCCTCATTGCACATGTCCAAACCACCTCACTCTCCCCTTTCTCACCATGTTCGTTATACATATGACACCAAGCCTTTTTCTCAACTCTGCATCGACAGTCTTGTTCTCTAACGACACTCCACACATCCATCTCACAATCATCCTCTCTCATCATGGATCATCATGACCCAATCATCATCATGCAAATCATGGGTGATTTTCATATATGTATGTAATTATATGCTATTATAATTATAGTTATATTAAATTCCTGCGGACTGGGGTAAAAGGAGAATATGCTTGCAGCCCTGATTTTCCGAGCAAGTCGTAAAAGTTGACAAAAGAAGGAGGTTGGTTCTGGGACTGTAATAGTCTTTGTTACTACACACGGTCCTTAACCTCAAAATCAACCATATTTATTATGTTTTTTCAATAATTTATAATGCGTTGATAATTATAATTATTCTTGATTATTATCAACGCACGTACTTCGTCGAACTTCTTACCTTCTACCAGAGCGGTGAAAATAATGAGATTGATTGTCATTTTCACCAATCTATATGGTTGCAATACGTAAACGCTAAACACTGCAGGTCATAGGCGTAACTTCCTATGGTGACGGTGGATGTGTCACCACCACTTTAAAAAGTGGTGATTATCACCACCACTTTTTGAAAAATGATGATAATTATCACCACTGTTTAAGGCTGACCTGGTAAAAAGTTAAAAACAGTGTGGCAGAAGTGTCAATTACCGATCTACAGCAGCTGATCGATGCAGCCCAGCCGTCCGTGCTAAAATTTCTTGTGAATGTCATGTTTTTTGTGGATAATGTTGGTTTCTCGTGGATGTGAATTTTGCTTATGGATTTGAACTTTTCTTGTGGAAGTTCATTCTTTTGCGGATGTCGTTTTTTGTAGACGTTTTGCTTTCCAATGTATATGAAGGTTTCTTGTGAATTTGAATTTTTATTTTGGAAGTGACTTTCTTGTGGATGTTCTGTTTTTGTGGATATTGTGTTTTCGTGAGGATGTGAACTTTTTTTTTACACGGTGTTCAAAAAAAGTCGAACCGCTTGGTTATATTATAGCTGTGTATCTCCATAAATAATTGATGAAATTTTGTTGAATTTTAATCGGTTGCCTGGACAATACTGGCATGCAACTAACCTCTCCAAATTTGGCATTTCAAAGTGTCTGCCGTTAGCATTGACGAGAGGGTGCAGAGGTGCACAGAGGTGCCACCGCTGCACAGCATTATCAATAAAGCGCTTATAAAATTTGTTCAACGTTGTTACTTTGACTGCAGAACAATTATTGTGCTCTTGAGTCTGGAATGCATTGGCTTTCTTATGAGATGTTTGTTCAATATGTCTTGGCATCTGCAATCAAATTTAATAGTACGTGTTTATTGCATGGGCGTTAAGATTGACGCTTAACAGGATTGTTAAGCGTCAATGCGCAGAGTGTCCTTTATCAGCAGTTGCTGATACGCTTTTCTTCATCTACGTTTTTGCACAGCCTTGCCAATATTAATTTACAATATTCTGCTACAATTGCAGTTGAAATTTTATCAGCAAAACTTCATTGCTAATCACTGTAAATTTCATAAGCATTTCAATTTCACCTGGCGTGCATGCAACGCTACTTCGTTTAGCGACACGCTACTTCGTTTAGCGACAGAGGTTCTGGTTTTTTTAACACTATTTAGATTGCAACTTTTCTTGTAAAAGTGGACTTTTCTTGTGGATGCCATGTCTTATGATCTTTTTTTGTTGTGAGTCTGAACTCTTCTTATGCTTTTGAACTTTTTTGTGAAAGTGAACTTTTCATGTCGATTCAGGTTGTTTGTGGATGGTTTTCTTATCGATGTAAACTTTTCTTGTTGATTGAACTATTCTTGTGGAAGAAACTTTTTTGTGGATGCTATGTTTCTTGTGGATGTATTCATGTGTGGATTAAAATAAACAAGGCCCCTATTGAAGAATAAATACAAATTATATACATGAACTGTTGATGAGCTTGAAGTGTTCAATTCATTTTAATCTGTCATATTAATATGATTAGAATACCATCGCAAGCTAAACATTTATCCTGTTTTATCTGTTTTGATGCGCTTCAAATAGGCGTAACGTTCTCTAAGGCCTTGCCATTTTGTCACCACCACTTTTCAGCTCAAAGTTACGCCACTGCTGCTGACAGAAACGGAAAGAATACTTCAAGCTTTTGAAATTAAGATGTCTGAGAAGAATTGACATGAAAAAACCACCAGTTCATCACACAAACAAATCAGTTTGAGAAAAAAAGCCAATTCATAGCATTCATGAGTCTCTTTTATCGATTGTGAGACGGCGTAAGGTGCAGTTGTACAGCAACAGAACTAACGGCCTCGCAACCCACGATTCTGCAGGGGGCCATGGAAGGTACACGCGGCAAAGAAAGACACCGCAAGGACACCACACAACCTGGCTGAAAAACTTAGCCAAACGAACAGGAATTGGTACACACGATATCTAAAGATCATCAAAAATGAAAGCTTACGATTTTTGCTACTGCCTATTGCATCCCTCTATCGACAAGGTCAAGGGTTAGCAAGGGCGGATCCACGGGGGGGGCGGTGGGGGCGATGGCCCTTCCCAGAAATAGGAATTTATAATGCAGTGGAGGGGGGTGGGGGCAAAAAAATTCTGTCAGTACCCTCCCTTCTCCTGCTCACGAGTTTTGCATGGAAAGGAAAAATCATGGTTCTCGACAGAGCTCAAGTTCGTAATTATAGGCCAAAATCGTCCTTCGCAGGATGATGGGCTGGGTCCGCCCCCGAGGGTTAGACGAGACACCCCGTTCCGAAACCTAAGATCCACTGACAAACGTCTGTCTATCGTACCTGACGTGCTCAGTCTGAAAATACACATCCCACTCGCTCCTTCATAGATCTGAATATATCTCTTTTCTCAAACGAGAAAAGAGATTACAGACTCGCTCACTTTGAACATGTGAACACTATGCGTTTCTTTTTTTGTAGGCTAAGCGATTAGGCTATGTAAAATAACTCATCTTTCTTGTATACGAGAGCGTTTAAAATATTTGAATCCGTTGAAGAATGAATTGATTTTTCTATTGATTTTTCAAATTAAGTACATTTTTCTGGCATATTTGAAGTTTTTGTTTATAGAATTTTTTGGGGTTTTTGTTTTTATTATGTCAGCATAAATAGCCTAAATTTGAAATGCTTTTGTTTGGCGTATGCATTTCAATATATGAAATGCTTTACTTTCAGAATGTTCTACAGTGCCTATTGAAGAAGAAAAATTCAACCGCTGCTATGACAAAAAAAAGTATCTAAGATGGATTGTATATATTGTGTAACTTTTTCCATTTAGAATGTTTCTCATTGTGTATTGAGGACAAAAAAGTAAAAAGAACTGAAATTTGTGCAAAGGTCAATCAAATTGATGTATATTGTGCAATTATATTTAATATATCGCTTATATTTGTTCCAGAATAAACTACGAGTACGGTACATACAAAAAACAATATACAACCGAAAAGCACTGAAATTTTTATAAATATTTTTATTTATGTGTTGTTTGTCGTTTTGTTTGAAGTGAATGAATAAAAGGGTTTGTATCAAATAAATCTGCTTTGTACAAATTGTTATAAGTAAACTAAACTCATTTCTAAACTCATAGTCAATGTTCCCTCTGAACTGTGCGACGCCGCGCACAAAAAATTCGCACTACAAAACAATCACACAAAAATTTAGGCCATTGACTAAGAAATTACATTGTTACAATTTTTTAGTCAATGGCCCAAATTTGAGGGAACAGTTGAAGAAACAGAACAATTGAAGGAAACAGGATTTTAAAAACCATACATTATTTTCAATGTTTTGCATGATTCATTATGCTATTGCAATAGAATAGTCTAACTTACTTTAAAATTCTAGAAGACTTCATTCTTTTCATTAAAATATCACAGGAATAAAAGCATGCTAAAGAAATTCAGAAAGTATGATTCAGGAAAAAGTAGCTCAAGACTAAACAAAGTGACCCTCTTATAGACTTTTTGGCTTAAATGAACATTACTCATAGTATGCAATATCATAATTAATTAGCTGTCAACTTTATATTATTATGAAGTGTGTACTATATATGGTGAATGTACTAGTAGTGATCCTAATGTACAGCTTGTTACAAAAGCATAAATGCTGTCGCTATAAAGTAGTAACAAAATTTTATACAATGAAAAATTGTGATCAGCTCCATATTCATGTTGAATGCTGCGATTTGACTCATTTTTATCATGCAATTATCATGCATACTAAAGTTCTGTTTTCAATACATGCAAAGACTGCAGAACAGGAATTAGATCTAGCATTGCCTGTCGGCAGCATTGGCAGAATGACTCTTACAAGTTGCCATTTTCTCTGGGTTTTATCTACATGTATATGTAGTTAATGGCTTGCAGCCCTGTGTTGCGTTGCGGCTTAGGCTTTCACTGATAGCATATAATGAGCCGAGTTTGTTTGTGTGGGTTCATTTGTCTCTGACTAATACTAGGTCTAGTTCTTGTTCTGCAGTCTTTAAATGCACGCGTTGGGACGGCCATGTTTAAAATGGCCACCACACTATACATGTATGTATTGCACATTCTGGTTCTGTGAATGAAGTGTAATAACGAACGAGTTTAAGTTGTATTAAATAATAAGTGCCCTCCAAACAGCATACATATACTTCTTGTGACATTTGTTCCAATGATGCCACTTATCTCATTCAGATTGCTATAAAGAGAGTATGCTGGTTGGTATTGTGGGAATATCAGAACTGTATGGCAGATTGATGCTTCGTCCAAGGCCAATTTAATCGCTCCAATGCTCGTAGCAGCAGTGTAGCTGAGGGCCTTCTCACATGAGTGGTGGTGGACAAATTCACTTTTCTAGAGTAGAAAACGACCTAAAATTGACCATATAAAGAAGCCCAAGTGTCTAACTTCTATGGAAGGGTGGAAGCTAGAAGTCCCTGTAGATCAGAAAGTCTGCATGTATAGCCTATTTCAAATTTTAGAGTGGCTAGATCAGGCATGGAAATAGCCTTTTCGAGTATGGAGCGTTGTACGAGCATGCTGCTTCACACTTTTTGTTTTGTGAAGCAGTTGTGAAAACCTATGGAGCAGTTTTTGTTGCAGAATTCTGGCCATATGCATCAGTATTTTAACACTTTAACACATTTAAAACAAGCGAAAGATCCTACATAGCTGCAGCTGCCTACAAGATCTGACTAATCAATTTTGCTGAACAATACAAAGATATACATGTAGACTGGTCAATAGTTGGGCCTTAACGAGTTACGGCTTAAACTCTACACTCTGCGCCCAATTGCCAAAATGATGTCGCCTGATTTGTAGTCGATACACGGCCCACTGGTCAAATAAAAAAATCACTGCACAGTCAACTAAAAATTTATGATCAAAAAACACTTTAGTGTGTGGAATGATTTGTGCCGAGAACAAGCGAGGCTCTCAAAGATTATAAAACAAACTGCATTTGAAAGTTTCTTCCGTTTTCTTGTTTAAACATCAATCAGTTCTATATCAATCAGTTCTACATCTTCTTCATATTGAAATCAGCTTACGATTTTTATCAAGATTTTTGCATTCAAGAGTTTTCTCACTTCAGTACAAAATAATCAGTTTGTTAAGATTCGTTAACTTAGTTTGCTAAGAGTTGGCCTACTGGGCTTGTCTCATCTCGCAAATAGAACACACTGGGTTCGACGCAGAGGGAATGTAGCAATCCAACGATCGCTGAAACAAATAAAAACTGACAAAGCAAAGCAAAAGTAAGCTTAATTAAAAATTATTCTGTTAATCAAATTTTAAAATTCTAAAAAACCCAAAAATTCTTTAAAGTTAAAACATAAAAATTCATGTTAATTGAACAATTAACATCTCAAATATACATTAAAAGGCTGTAAAAGCTATTTAATTATATTTATACTAGGCAATCTTAGCTGACTAGTTATAAGCTTATACAACAATCGTAGCTGTATTTTACAATATAATAGCCTACGAATGACGCATGATATGAAGATCAATGATCATTTCTGAAAAGAACAGAAATTATAGTTGCATGGTGCTCGCGGCGGATGCCAAGTAGGCAGACGGTGCCAGCAGAACAGCTCGCACTAGATCTCTCCATCTAATAGCGGCGATGTCTGCTGCCGGTGTCCTAAGATACGAATCCCTCTCAAAAAGTATCCCTTCTGTCAGGTTTCTTCCAGATTTCTTCGAAAATTTGTTATCTGTGGAACTCACAGCGTGGCGCTTTGGCGTAGTGATTACGGTGTCGGACAAAGAATCCAGAGGACCTCAGTTCAAGTCCCTGCGCCGGCAACTATGAACCACGCGTTTCAGGCCCTTCAGCAAGGCTGTTAAACATACAAGTGTCACTAGCTGCTAACCCCGTGCCACAGAATTATTTATTTGGTTGGCGTCAGGAAGGGCATCCAGCCACAAAAATCCAGCTTCTGCAGTCTCACAAGGGCGCAAACGTCTAAACCTGTGTGAAATATGGACAATTGGACATCAACAGAATAGACAAAAATGACGATCAGTTAGTAGCTGGAATCTTCTTAGCATACAATTTTGTTCTCTACAACTTTAAAAATATTATTTGTTATTATCCATGTAACCTTCAACGCCAAATTTGCAACACGTTACAAAGATGCCTCAAACGTCTGGTAAACATTTACACAGACGTTTGAAACGTAGCACTTGTTTGGAGATCATCATGACCTAGAAGTAACCAAATTTAAAAGTAATCGGATCATTGATTTCTCAAGAGACAAGTTCTTATGCGACTACGTATGTATTGTATACATTTGAACAAAGAAGGATACTTTAGGGCAGTACTCGTTATAACTTCGTAGTGAGTGTTGCCATTTATCTCGAAATTATGAGAGTTAAGCAGCAAGCCACGATTCGTTTTGCTACTAAATTTCATGCTAAATCAGATGACTTGTTTTTATGCTATGACCTTTTGATTGCGTCACGGGGGAGATGATATGCCACGGGGAATTTTTTCGGCGTTTTGCCCCTAATAAATTTAGCTGCACTTAATTTCCGCGTTTTTGAGGACTCTTATATACCATGGTTCAGAAGTAAAGAACCCAACGAATTTCTTCAATAACTACGGAAAGCAATAAGTGCAGTCAATTAAATTTTTAACACATTAACCTGGATCATTGCTTCATGTTTCTGCCAATTTTCAATGAATTTCATCAAGCAGTTAAAAAGATACGATTAGTCAAAGTTGACTGACGAAAAAAACACGTCAACCAAGATGAGAAACTGCTTAATTGCCGTATGCACCGCTTGCGCAAGCCAACAATTGTTCACGCTGCTGCTTATCTTTGTGATAACTATCGAATGTTAAATTTGTCCCACTTTTTTATAATTCTATGCTTCAGGTGTTTGACGCTGATTTTTTCACAGGTTTTTGTGACAAGCACCGTAATTGTGCTAATTGACCTCCAGCGCTTTTATGTTATTCTTCTTTTATACTACGCCCTTCGAACCTTTCACGTGCATGTTGGAACTAAATATTGTTGAAACATGAAGCGTACATTCCTGGATTGCTAAAAATGATTGAATTTGAATATAGAAGAGATCGTTACCACAAAATTGTTGATGCGAATAGCAATTACGCAGCTTCCTAGCTTGGTTAAGGCGTTTTTTCGTAGGTCAAATTTGACTACTCATATCTTTTTAACCGCTTGATGAAATTAAACGAAAATTGGCAGAAACATGAAGCAATGATACAAGTTACCGCGGCCAAAATATCATTGACAAGACTTATTGCGTTCCATAGTTATTGAAGAATTTCATTAGGTCCTTTACTTTTGAGCCACGGTGTGTAGCTTCTGCTGCTTTATTTTTGCGCATGTCATTTTAGCAAGAATTCGCCAAAACTATATACAGGCGAAATTTCATGTTTTACAGTACTGTATTTCATGACACCGGCTCCGTGTCAATGTGGTAGGCCTACAGCACGTCTGCCTCAGACGTCCGCGACGGCGCCTCCAGTCTGAGGCAGGAAAAATACCATTCCTTCTGTCAATGGTTTGCACTTTCCCGGTTTGCTGAAATAGTGTAGCCGACACGAATGATGTGTCCAAAAACGACGGAAAATGAGAAAAATTTATTAATTGGCCAAAGATGCGCACTGCCCATTCGTTCGTTCGTCAGCTAGCCGCAGGCGGCGTAGCCTTGAGCGTGATTTTCGCACCAAGCAGATCTGTTCTGCGCCTTCCTCCATGCCGCATACAGCCCCAAGTTGAAGGGCTTCAGGTCCCTTTCCATAGTGCAAGTCTAGGTGTTCCTGGGCCTCCCCACAGGTCGCCTCCAGCCCTTTGGTGGGATGTCGATGGCGGCTCTCAGTGCCCGCATGTGGTCCATAGCGCCACGAGCGATGTGTCCAAACAGTTGTACTGCCCGGTTTGCTGAAATAGTGTTGCCCAAGCGGATGATGTGTCCAAAAATGGTGGACCAGCCACGATCGATGGCGGACTTCACGTCTTTTAGCTGGGTCGCTGCAGATACTGCTGAGTTTTAAACGAAATCGGACCATTTGATCACAAGGATTCACTGTTGTTTTCACACGACACGCCTCCAGTCGTTTCAGGTCTTGTTTTAGTAGAGTCCACGTTTTTGAGCCAAACAGCAGATCACCAAGTACGCAGGCGCTATACGCGAAGCATTAGACATAGGGCTCCAGGTTTTCTGAGACCAGACGCGATTTAAATCATTGAATGCTGATGCCGAAATGCAGATCATCCTCATCACCTCCGGGGCACAGCGATCATCGGACGTCAGCTTGGTCACGAGGTAAATTAAGACATTTACATTTTACATTACATTTTCAATCGCCTGTACAGCTTGATTGCGAATCTGAAAGTCGCGTGCTATGGATTCCTTCCCTGTACTTAAAATTTTCGTCTCTGCGCGAAGCAAACTCCAAGTGCTTTTAATTTTTCTCCAATGGACTGACATTATCAGCATAGTCGTCGTCCGTAATGGTAGACTGGCCGACGGTGGTGCCGCTGGTCAGCGGCATGCGCTGAAGGTTCCAATCCATCGCCCGACAGAAGAGCGCTGGAGCGAGGACGCAGCCATGGGCGGCGCCACAGGGGGGGCCGGGGGGGCCAGTGGCCCACCCACTTTTCGCTGCAAAGAGGCCAGGGGGGGCCAAATTTGGTTTGGAGATTTGATATTTTTTACAAGAAATACGAA
>JAQIWG010007765.1:0-12022 GCA_034695025.1 Chamaedrilus cognettii | reverse complement strand
AGGGGGGGTGGGGGTGCTGACAGAAATTTTCAAACCATTCTCAACAGTCTTTGTCCTTTTGAAACCCCCTGCAACTCAGTACATGGGCAAGCACTGGGGGCAAGAACTTATCTTTTCTCAATGCAGGGGGCATACCTTTCATTGTGCCACAGCAGGCTTAATTTGATCAAAAAGCAGAGGGGGGGCAAACCCATAGGCTAATGTTAACTTTTATTGGAGCAGGGGAGACAGCGGCTCTAAGCAGGAGGGGCACTGCCCCCCTCGCCCCTCTCACGCCACGGGACTGCCGATTGGACGACGTTGGCTGCACCGTCGTTGTCATGGGCGACCGTGTCGATGTCAGCAACGTAGAACTTCGTCTGGTCGCTGTCTAGAAAGAGAGTGGCCGTGAGAGTGCGACCGTCGCCTAGAGCACGCCGATGTCGACACCGGTGTTCGACACGGCTTGGCTGTTCGGGGTGAGGACAAAATTCAACTTTTGGACTTTAATGGTGTGCCGGGCGTACTAACATACCGAAACATTTGCTTGCGGGTAAGCAATTTTCTTCACCCTAGTGCTAGCAGACTATAATAATCGATTTTGTTTAGCATTGGGTCCCAAGCGCTTCGTCACTATTACTATACTTGCTATGGGCGGAACGTTGCAACTAAACAACGACTAGCAGTTGCTGTGAATGTTGCCGATGACAGAACGACGACTTTTATATTCATCTACTGCATATTTTAAATTCAACCACTATTCGGACAATTATAGGTGTACACGTATGCAACGAAAAGCGAGATGAGAAAACCCTGGATATTTCTTTGAACATTTTTAGAAATATCGACAGCTTTCTCATGTCGCTCTTAGCTCGCTCTTTTTCCATTAACGGGAAAAATTTTCCGCTGGTTGTCGATGAACGCTATTAAAAAATCTGGTTAGGTCGCTGCCAACGAGTTTGTTGAAAGCGGCCGACGTTCAAATATTTTGACCATGAAACAGGAGAGCTTCTTTGAGTCAAATGCGACGCGGGTTTGTTGTAGACCGAAGCTATAGAAATTCAGAGTAGTTAGATATCTTGACGACGATTGCCATTTCGAATAAAATTTCGGTGAACTGGATGTCGGCACGCTCTGGAAATCCGCTAAACCGTGGCAGTTTTCGTACAAGACCAGAAAATAGCTTCCAGACGACCTTGCGTTAAAAGACACCAGTCAATAGTGTGAGAGCATTAATTTTTGCATGAGTTGAGTGTGGATTCATCCTAATTATTAAATCAAAAGGACGTTTCCCGCAATGACAAATAGACTCCTACGATGCCTACCATATACGGTGGTCACCAGCGACTATCAGCTGGTAAAATGGAGCACCACCTTTTCCCCGCAAGGGGCTTCCTCGCAAGGGGCTAACACACCAACAACAACAAATAGACTTGTGACGTTCTCGGAGGGGAGAAGCCGACCCCTTTTCTCGGCCCTTTCGCTGTTTCCTGTGGACCCGCCTCGGGGGACCACGAAGGATTGCCAGAGAGTCGGGTCCTGGTGTGGGTCAACCTTGACTGTTGATATCTTTTTGGCCGCACTACGAAATTTGAAGCAAAGGTAGGAGTATAAAACAGCACAGAAGTTCATTTCAGTTAATATGGCTGAAAATTCAGAAACAATGCTTACTGTACGAGAATTTCAGCAGACGGGGGTATACAAGAGAATATACATGTACATGTAGGTCTGCAGCCCTGACCTTCCCCGGCCGAGTCCAAAAAGTCGATCAAATACGGGGGGCGGGGGTGGTGATTCTTCAGACTGTAATAATCTTTGTTATTATTAGGCACGGTTCTTAGATCCTCAAATCCACTTTATTTTATGCGATTGCCATCGACCAAAATTATTATCTGAGCCGTTAAATTATTAGACACGGTGTAAATGTACGAGCACGCTACTCGCTGCTGCGAATACATGTATGGTCTGCGAAGAGTTACGCGGAGAAGGGCTCGTTGGCGAGGCTGGTGGACGGGTGGCTGAGCGCCTGACATTGGACTATTGCTAATATGTTTACACGTATCAAACGCTTTTGACATATCAGAGCTCAAATACAAATATTTTCAAATATAATATTGTCAGTTCCGAATATGGTCTGCGAAGAGTTGCGCGGAAACAGGCGCGTTGGCGAGGCTGGTGGTCGGGCGGCTGAGCGCCTGTCTGAGCTGCGCCCAGAAGAGCTGCCGCCCCACCTCGCTGCACCCCGCCGCCGGCCACTCGACGTACGTCTGACGCGCCATCTGCAGGCGCAGGCGAGGCGTCACGTTCACCTGAAAACGCAACGCGGTGAACAGAGGTGAAGCCTACTTCGGATATCCCAAATAAACCGATGGAAAATATAAGATAATAATTTTTGTGCCAGGTTGATACTACCGTTCCACGATATATAGCGCAAAGAATTATTAGCGTCAATTTTCATAACAACAGAGTTGATTTTCAATTGATTCTACGCCGTGGCCAATAGTAAACTGACCAAACTAATTCATTTAATAACTACAGAATTCTCCTACCTATTTTTTCACAAATTTCATCAAAGCACTTTCATCATAGGCGCAGTTAAATTATTGATCTATAAAAAAACACGATCTCCAGCTGCAAACAGCTTTGCTGCAGTTTGCACTTTATTCGCAGCTAAACATTATTTAAGTAACTGCAGTACATGTATATCGCTGCTATGTTTACAAAAATATTACAGTCTATCACAGTGTTCTGAGATTCTTGCTTCAAATGTTTGACGTTGGCATTCATAGATGCCTTCCTGTAATAACAAGCAAGACTGGTAAATTGGATGAAATTGACAGTTTTGCGGCCTGAGCTTTTAAGTTAAGTGGCATGATTGTCGCTCTAATTTCCAATAGGTGGAGTGCAGTAGAGAAGTTGAAGAAGTTGAAGCCAATACGGGTGTGTCACGCTCTTCGATCGTTCGCGTCGACCGGTACGTCGCCTTATTTAGTTGTTGTTGTGGCTCCAAGTCTTCTATGGTAGAAAAAGTGCTCCCCCAGGTCTACCGTCCACGAAGGCGATAACCTCTTGAGGGTTTCCCCACAGGTCGAGGGGTGCAAGGGGTGGGAACTGGGAATGGCAAGGCACGAGAATGCGTGCCGGGTAACATGATGGAGAAAGTGAAAAGGCCGGGCAAGTGTTGGTACGGGTGGCTGGGTGGATAGAGCTTTGGTACTTGTTGAGGCGAGGGCAGAAGTTGCATCTGAGCTGGGCGAGGAGGCTAGGTGGTTTCCGGGAAGGAGTTGTTCTGAGGCGCAGATAGGTGGTGGTGATCGTGTGGAGAGGACATGATTAGCACACAGGGAGTTGCGGCACTGTTTGACTATGTTTCGTGGATTTCAAGGTTTGTTTCAGTGAAAGGGGGGTCGAGGGAAAGACTGGGTGGTGGAGAGACTATGTTTGCCTTGTATCTGGTGAGTAGCCTATTGCGCGTTTCATTTAGCGTTTTGGATTCGTATGGGAGGTGTTTGAAAGATGTGTATGGTTGGGATGGGAAGGGTTGTGTATGAGTGCTTGAGTTGAGAAAAGCTTCATTTAGTCTCATAGAAAGGCGAAGTGTAGACTACATGTTCATTGTTCACCCTGCTGCAATTACTGAATTAAAGCATAACATACAATATAATAAATATTACTTCAAATTGTCAATCTAAACAGCATTAATGTAGTTCTCTCCAGCTTGCCCACGTGGCTTTATGTGGGTCAAATTAAACTTTCATATCTTGTTGACTATCCTCGAAGTTCAACTGCAATTGATGCGAAGTGGCAGCTATAATTGTGTGGCCTTCATTTCCGCAGGCCCCCTTAAATGTGGCTAAAATTAAGTTGTCAATGCTTATTTTATGCTTAATGTTGAAAACGTTAGTGGAGCCTTTTAGTTATGGACCGATGGGATATATAATATGGACCGCCGGAAATAGGATAGGAAAAACGATGTGGATAGAAAACAAATTGTGGGACTATGAGAAGTCTCTGAAACTTTGAAAGATGTGATGTTATCATTTTAATTCCTTCACCATTGATTTTGTTGCTGTTGTTATAACCCCTTGCAGGGGAGCCCCTTGCGTGGACAAGGTGACGCCACATTTCACCAGCTGATGGTCGCTGGAGGTGATTCTACCGTAGACTAGTGGGCATCGTAGGAACACTTGTGGCTGACGAATTTAAGTCACCCCTGCCAAAGGGCGCACGGAGTGACTCTAGATCCTCGCCGCTGACGGAATTAGAATGGACAATAATGCCGCAGTCGTAAACCGCGACCAGCGATCCAGATCACTCGGCCACAACGCTTCGTCCTGCCCTATGGTGGCAGCGGGGGCAGGGCTGCCAGGCACAGTTTAATGTCATGTCCGGGACATGATATTCACATCATTGATCAGTACCAATTACAGTCTGTTCCAGAAATTGAATCTGGGCGTCCAGAATTGATTTCAAGCAAGAACATGCACAAGCCTAAACTTTGATGAACATTGTCGGTATTAATAATGATTAAAGAGGCTGCAGGAGTAGCGGTGCACGTACCACGCACACTCCTGCATAATGAAACTGCCTCTCAGCAGCGGGAAAATAGAATTTGAGTGAAGTTAGAGTCAGGGCTGAGTTACGGTAAGATCTGGGTTATGGTGACGTTTTGGTTAGCTATAGACAAGGTTGTTGAAGTTATTTTTAAAATAAGTTTAAAATATGTGCGCACGGCAGCAGCTGCCCTGCGTACATACTTTAAACTCATAACTAATCGTTTTACAAGCGACGTTAGGGGAGGCTGCTATCCCCAACGTCGCTTGTAAAACGATTACTCCCACAAGATTGAAAAGGTTGCAATTTGAAGGATTTGAACAATAATAGATGCAAAGATCTGAGAGACAAGGCGGCAGATCGCAGAACCTCTGCGATCTCCTCGAGCAGGACGAGGACGAGGTTGTCGCGGTCCTCCTCGAACAGCCTCGTCTGCGCGAGCGTCAGCTCCAGCTGACACCAGCTAGACGCCGCGAACGCGTTAGACACGACGAGCAGCGACTTGCGACTCGCCTCGATGCTCTCCACGATGTTGTCCGTGATGTCGCGTCCGCCCAGCCAGTCTCTGTGGTGGATGCAGAGGCGCAGGTTCGCCTCCTCCGTCTCGAGCTGAGGCCGCAGCTGGTGGACGACCCACTGCGAGTCGGCCTGGCTGTAGATGACGAACGCGTCGTATTGGTACTCGCGCCGGTCCAACAACTCCACGTACTGACGACTTGCTGACTGCGGACCAAAGACACGCAACGGGCAGCATTCTAGCAGTGGAGTTGATAATGACCAGGTCGGACTTTGGACCGAAATTGTTGACTTCATGGCCTGGCCTGGTCTGGCCTGGCCTGGTCGGAACTTCGACCTGCAGTGGAGTTACATGGATGCAAATGTAGATTAGATTGCTTGCAATGCAAGCGATGCAAGCAATGCAATGCAAGCAAAGAATGCAGCTTTGCTGCATTGTACGGCTTGGTAAACTGCTGTTCAGTCAGCTAAGGCGTCGGAGCGCCAAGCGTGCGGTAGCGTGTTCAAGACCCGGCGGCTGCTAAGTATTATAGTGGTGTTGCACGAGTCAAACCATTCACGCACAGTGTCTTGCTCGACTCAGGCGTAAATGAGTACCAGGTCTCGTGCGTGTGAAAGATCGGCAAAGTGTTTCGAGGCAGTAGTCTCCTGCACAGTGGATGATACCCAGCTATACCTGCCTAAACACCTTACCTGCTCAAAACGCCGCTAAGGGGATGAGCTCCCACGCGTGGCTCTTAAGGGCGTTACTGGTTACAGTCACAGCCTATGCGATGATCTTCTATTAAAGGTTGGTAGGCTCTACCTTCCGTATAGAGAGGCGTGCCCTTTAGGAGCGACTAGCCCGACTGGACTGTTTGGTTAAATGGGCGCGAAGTTAAGGAAGTTTGAAGTCGCGGTGGTGTGTACCCGCTTCACCGCGCTCACGAGCTTAATATTTAGCATCAGGGGCGTAGCAGCTTAAGGGACGGGGGACGCGTCCCCCCGTATACCAGGGCGTCCCCCCATGATTTATGATGTCTGCATGAAAACCAATGGATGGAGGGGAAGCGTCCCCCCCCCCCATGATTTGTACACGGTCCCACCTAACGAAAAAAATAAAGCAAAAGGAAATTAATGGTGGTTCCCCCCAAGAAAAATGACCCGTTTTGTTAGAAAAAATTATCCGTCAGCACCCTCGCCCCCGCCTGTGAGTTTTGCACCGACGAGATTAAAACGTAGCACTTCAGTCTGTATTTCAGAATGCTGTTGGGGTAAAAATATTTTGTAAAATTTGTTGCCCCCACCGCCAAAACTGTGGCTACGTCCCTGCTTAGTGTGGGAGATGAGAAGTTCTGTCATCACCCTCCCCCCCATCCCACCCGGTCATGGGGTCTCTTCAACACAATAAAAACAGTTGCAGGTGCTTCTTGGTGGTGACGTTTTTGGGTCACATTACGCCACTAATCCTATATACATTTTTGTATCTCTGGCCTGGCCCGACTATTGGCTCCGCGCACGCTACGCCACTACATGTTAGTGTTGAGAGAGATAGTATACTATATGAGAGAGATTGCACGGCCTTCATCATCAATGGCATCTCAATGACCAAGTTCGCCGCACTAGTCACTAGAAACTGAATTGAGATCTGTGCAGCAATTCAAGATTGTGTTTGAAATAAAATATTGCTTGGTTGATTGAATACTCACTTTGTAGACGAAGTGCCAGTAGCGGACGTGCCAGCGGAATCTGTGCAGGAGTGAGCCGAGAGTGGAGAACAAGATGACCACCACGAGCAGTATGATCACGGCATCCAGACAGTAGTCAAGGGGAGGCATGAAACAGTTCATTTCAAATTCCCTTGTTAGATTTTGCAACGGCATACCTTTCAAGTTTGCAGGACTCGTGCACTTATATTGGCCAGGTTGATTATATTCTAAAACTGTCACATTGGTACTTCTCAGCCAGCGCACGAACCACAGCAGTCGACAGTTGCAGTTGTATGGATTTGCTTTCAGATCTATTTTAGTCAGCGTCCTCCAAAGCGTATGAGGCAGAAACGCTTCAGTGACTTCCGTAATTTGACATTTGGCTGCCGCAATGTATTTAAGAGTTCCTGAAATGTCAGAGAGAGCCTGACTATTGAGAGTGCTCAGAGGATTATTGCTCACTTCTAAACCTTCCAATCGATTGGTTCCGTCGAAAAAATTAGGAGGTAGATAGCGGATTCTATTTCCCGCTAATTTCAGCAGTCTGAGGTTTGATAAATTCTGAAATTGCCCATGGACAAAATTTAGAACTATGTAGCTGAGTTGAAGACTTTTCAAATTCGGAATGCATCTAAATGCGTCGCTATTCGCTCTATGAAACTTATATTTGGATGAACTCAAGTCTAAGTATGTTAATGTTTCGTGACAGCAGGCATCGCGGTGAACATTTGATAACAAATTGCTCCGTAGATATAGACTTTGAATCGAAGGCAATACGCTGAAGTGACCGTTGATCAGATTGTCAATTTTGTTGCCCATTAGTTCCAGCACCTTCACTGATTCCAGTCCGATCAATTGTTTCTGTTCAATGTACACTATTTAATAGTCATCATTAATCATATGGAATCGCTGCTTGAGTTGGTGCTTGTTGGAAATGTTCTGCAAAAGCTTGACGATTGGATATTTTCACCACTGTCCAAACTTTCTTTTCTGGATCTTAGTTATACCAAAGTTCCGTTCAATGCAAAGGCTTTCATCAATATGACATCATTGTCGATATTATGCTTTGACCACAATTACGCTTCGGAATTTCCCAACTTCACACATAATTCCTTGCCAATTTTTCCGCAATTAACTTACGTATCTCTTTCCAATAATGTAATAGTCACTATTACATTATTGGTAATGTAATAGCCCTGCGCGTCCGTCCAGGCCATGAGGAGGGGCGACACGTTGGGCGTGTAGGACACGACGCAGCGCAGCGTCACGACGTCTCCGTCAAGCGGCGCCTCCACGTCCACGCTGCACTCCGGCTCGGCGTCTAACTCAAACAGACTCACTCGATAGGTTTGTCATAGTGTTTAGCTATTAGTCTAAATGCTGTATGGTTTTACTCGAACAGGAAATCGATTTCATTTTTTGACATTCATACATTTCTTTGCTTATTGTACCTATTTCTTTGCATTTATGTCTGCTGTTGTATTGATTGAAGTCCTGTGAATAAAAAACAGCGACAACACTTGTTGTGATACACGGATATCATGTCACGTTAGAACGACAGCTCTGCGAATAAAGAAGGGCAAGAAGCGGAGGGCGCTTTAGCCGGCTGGCAGGCTAAATAGCCGGGGTTGGGGAGGTGGAGCCAGAGTTTGTTTGATGCCTAGTCTCCTAGGCTTGCCGTCAGTTTGGGCCTAGATCTGCGTGTGACGGGGCCCCGCAGACTCTGAACCGACTTGGCATCATTTCCTTAATTGGTTAAGTGTCGGCTTAACTGTTTCCTCCCCCAGAAGGCCTCTCATCTCCCGATTCCCCTCGTAAGGCCGGAGCACGAGGGGGCTTGGTTCCGTGGTCGCGTACGTCCAACCTATGTTTGCATGGAAAGTGGACCGGAAAAGGAATGATGATGATGATGATGATGATGATGAAGCAACGCAACATTGGCAGAGATGAGTCGGAAGATCGCTTGGATATCGAATAAATCACATTCAGATTTACCTTTACTCAGCAAGAGAGCGCCCAGACAAAATACGCTTCGTCAACGCTCCTTCGTCAACAAGCCCTCTGAAACGTTTTCCATAAATCCTTGTATACATAATACGAAAGTGAAGATCTACCGGTATTTGACGTGAGCCTCGCTCTCTTTCTTGTGAAAGGCAGCGCACAAAATAGTAGTGTGGTCGTGTGCACACCAAGAAACTTTAATTGCCTGCCTTCTTGCCTCTGGGTTATGGTCTCTGCTTCAAGTGGCTTCAAATGTATAACATAAACCTCAGCAAATGCAGTAAGTGCTAATAGAGAGGCCCGACAATATTTACCCTGGTTTAGCCAGAGCTTGCCGATAACGACGAGTTGCGCAGTGACGGGCTGGTCGCTCGAGTCCACGTCCAGACAGCTGTACGTGCCCGCCTGCGCCACGCTAACTCCCTCGATAAGCAGGTTGCACGCCCCGCTCCTCCTGTCCACGCCGTACTCGGGCCCGGCGGCGGGCAGGACCCGGCAGGCCGCCGTGACGGCCACGAGGCGCGTGGTGTCCATCGGGAGGAAGAGCCAGTGGATGTTGGTCGAGTTGCGTCTGCAGCTGAGCGAGACGCGGCGGCCGCTGACCGCCGCTGTGTTGAGAGGAATTGAGAGCACTTCTAGCAGCAGCAGAACGACAAATTGGTTCATGGATGACGCTATAACCAGGGATAAGTTTAAGAATAAGTTTGGGAAACTCTACTCGGATTTGGAAATGGGTAGGAGTAGCATTACTCGTAAAAATTGACGATGGTGCAGTAGGCCTACTTTAGGCCTACTCTTTTTTTGAAAGGCATAGGAGTGTTTTATAAGCAGCAGGCGTAACGTTACCCCTGTTTTGCAAGGGTTAAACTGAACTCTGATTATAACTAGCAATTACAATACCGCTCACCTCACAAAAACCTATTGTGCAAGTGTGGGACTCAATTTCGGCGTGATTGCTAGCACATTAATACACTCTTCCAGGCATGACTAAAGCCCGGTGTCGACGCGCGAGAAATGGCCGCGAGATCTCGCTTTCTGCGAGATCTCGCCCACTGCGAGATGTATCTCGCTGAGGGCGAGATATACTCGGCGAGATCTCGTCCTCCGCGAGATGTCGCCCTCAGCGAGATACATCTTGCAGTGGGCGAGATCACGCAGAAAGCGAGATCTCGCGGTGCAATTCGCTGTCGTGGACGATATATTTTCCCGCGGTCGACGAGAACTCGCAAAACATTGAACATGTTTAATCTTGCGCCAGAACTCGCGCGCCTTTCTCAAGTCTTTTCATATCATCAGGGGGGCTGGGAGGTAGGGGTGCGCCGTTTAGGTAGGGGGAGCCCCAAGATTACGAAAAATTTCATTCTTCCGTGAGAAACAGCGCGAGTTTGGAGGCGTGGCCCATTTCTTTGCGCAAAATGCCAAGCCATCCCGCAAAATGAAATAAATTCCTAAATTTCGGCGTGACAGAAATTCCTGGGTGTCGGCGTGTCAGAAATTCCTGGATTTTGGCGTCACAGAAATTCCTGGGTTTCGGCGTGACAGAAATTTCTGGGACACGCCAAAACCCAGGGATTTCTGTCACGCCGAAATTCAGGAATTTATGTCACTCCGAAACCCAGAAATTTCTCTCATTTAGCGGGATAGCTTGACATTTTGTGCAATGAAATAGGCCACGCCTCCAAACTCGCGCTGTTTCTCGCGGAGGATTGAAATTTTTCATATTCGTGGGTTTCTCCCTTTCTAAACGACGCGCCCCCTACCTCCCAGCCCCGTTGATGATAGGAAAAAACGTGAGAAAGGCGCGCAAGTTATCGCGCAAGACTGAACATGTTCAATGTTTCGCGAGTTCTCGTCGACAGCGAGAAAATATATCGTCCACGAAAGCGAATTGCACCGCGAGATCTCGCTTTCTGCGTGATCTCGCCCACTGCGAGATGTATTTCGCTGAGGGCGACATCTCGCGTAGGACGAGATCTCGCCGAGTATATCTCACCCTCAGCGAGATACATCTCGCAGCGGGCGAGATCTCGCAGAAAGCGAGATCTCGCGGCCATTTCTCGCGCCTGGACACCGGGCTTACAGGGCGCAATGCGGCCCAAGCGAGCGCGTGTCATGGGCGACAATGAATAACGATGAACTAACGAGTGCGGGCGGCTGATTGGGACAAGTAGTACAGAAAACAGAGATTAACGCTGCGCATGTACGGCATATTTATTCCCAGGCGTCTCATGCTTCAGATCGAGGAGCGAAACATGTGATGTGGCAGGAGGTGGAACAGTGAACAAAGTAAAGCCAAAGTTTCAGACCCCAGAGCGCAAAAGAAATGCCCTTGATAAATTTTAGAAGCTCATCTACATGGTACATGTTTTACTTATTAGCATAGAACTTCCACCATGAACGTATCCAGAACTATGTGAGTCTTTATCTGAATGAAGAAAACGATTTCTATCACAATGTCCGGCCTGCCCACTAAGAAGCTACATCAGCGTCATATCGATTTGTTACTTTCCTACAAATGTCAACTTGCTTACAGGATGAATACCAAATGTGACAAATATCGATTGCGAATCCATGCGTACTTTGACGTTCTCCCCAAGCAGCTTCGCACCAAATTGTGAAAGAAACATAAAGGACAATGACCAAAGCGCCCTAGTTTCTGTATTTGTGTTGCAGAGACCCAGCGTCGCGGTCGCGGCAATAAAAACAATGAGGGCCCTTCAATATGGTTAGGAACCAAATCCCCGGTACTCTGCTTTGGAGAAGTCCAGATGTGCGTCCATGTCGGCGTGTTGTTGGCGGTCGAACTCAAGTTCTTGGGAGGGCTGAAGATCGTCGTGCACTGGTAGGGGCCCAGCGCGGGCACGGCGGCCTCACCCTGATGCTCGACTCGGTGTGTCAAGGGAGGGGCGCCGGGATCCCATGGAAAGGGGACGGGGAGGCCCTGCTCGTCCGTCCAGGCCATAAGGAGGGGTGACACGTTGGGCGTGTAGGACACGACGCAGCGCAGCGTGACGACGTCTCCCTCCAACGGCGCATTCACGTCGACGCTGCACTGAGGCTCGACGTCTGATCGTCACGATGAATCATGCAAAGAGTAAATCGGTATCATGCAGAGTAACCATATTGGTTGCTCCTCATAGTACCAATTCCATCATCTTTTAATTTTTTCAAAGTAAATCTTTGTGTAAATCAGCCCCGTCGCGTGACCATACTCAGCGGGGGGGGGTGGCAAAAATCATCGTAAGGGGGGCAGACCTTTTTACGCCCAAACAGCAGTCTGCAGA
>JAQIWG010007764.1:0-12022 GCA_034695025.1 Chamaedrilus cognettii | reverse complement strand
GCTCAAGGCCTGCATCAGCGCAGACGGTGGCCACTTTGAACATCAGCTTTAGTTAGGCATCGAAAATCGGCCCTTTTGAGGGCCACCAAATTATTTAAAGGGAATCAAAGCGCTCCGTTACTGAGACGCTATTTTGTAACGTCAAAAACTCAAGTCGCTTTAACGTGTTGTTGATTTCATTTTTCGATTTTTTTACAAGAACTTTCATAACTTTTAAACACATGAATTTTTTCGTTTGAAATGTTCTGATCATCTGTAAAATTATGTCACCTACAATCTCTAGAAATGTCAAGGAAATATATTTACTTTTGGCTGAGTTATCGCGAATTCGTTAGGGGGTTATTTTTTTATTCCGCACTCTGTATAAGTAGCTGTGTCTCACTAACTATGATGTAGCGGGGCATGCCCCGCTAAAAGTAATGTTGAAGAAATGTTAGTAGTGTCCCCTGCCCGGAGAAGAACTGGGGAGACCGCGTCGCCTGCCGCCCGCTGCCGGCCCTGACCGCTTGTTGTGATATTCAAATGCTAATTAGAACTGCTAGTTTGAGCGAGGGGCACGTTTTTCCCTAGGGAGGACTGTAGGGTTTAAGTTTATGATGATGATGATTGAAGAAAGATAGGTCTTGCTACGCTAATTTTACCATTCGATGTTGCCGTTTTAGTTCTTTAGCTGGGCGTAGGTGAGGTTCCAGGAGTCCATTTGGTGCTTAATTACGATACTTTAAATGTTTGAAGTTTTACTATGAGGCGGAGCTACGCGACAATGCTGATCAGTGTTTAGATAGGACAACGGGCCGCTGGAAACTCATTTGAGCGATTCGACTAATTTAAGGGTTACGACATTCAGTAAGTAGGTTTCTAATGAACATTGCTATTGCTGACTGCCTACTTTAGTTTACCTATGGAGGACTCCTTTTATACCGACGAAATACCCGCATTGATACCTGAATGGGTTATTCAGTTAGGTCTATTGCCTCGGTAAAGGTTTTTGATAATTGATTGATTACTTAAGTGGTTTATGTGACGCATTATTGCTGCTTTTAGCATTTCTTATTTTGGTCAGAACTGATAGCTTAGCATTTAATAATGATTTTAATGTAGCCTACCTTTTACCACTTTGAGTAATGTTATAATTTACTGTAATGCTAAACCTTACAGTCGCATCTCTAGACGATTACTGAAATTCCATCGATATTTAATTTCTAATTGGTTAGTGAGCGATGTGACTGCTAGGCGCAAACTGGCGCTCTTGTTCTTCGCCCTCTTCCGCTTGCGTTGTTGTTGATGTCGGACTCGTTGAAGACCTGCTCGTGTAAGAAATCGCGTGCTGCTGTTTTTCTGCAGAAAACTTCATTTTATCCTTATCTATTGTTGATAAATTCTGTCGAAAAGTGTTCCCTCGCCATCTCCACTGCCTACCCTGTAACGATTAGGTATAAGTTAGGCCCGAAGAGAGCTCAGACCGATTTGGACGAGATTTGAAAACCTTGAAGTCGCAATAGTTAAAGCCTTAGGCAAACATCCTCAAGCTAGTGTCTTTTCGTCCAATCTCCCTAATTCCTCCGTATTCTCGTCCAGATTTTACTCAAACTGTTTCCCACCCTCTCCCACGCACGACCTAATAAAAAGTGAAACAAAAATAGGTTGGAATTCGATGGACCTTGCTGAAATTGTTTCTGCACGGTTAAAGGCTAGAGCCACTATCATTCCAATACACTTTCTCGCCCAATCGCCTAACTTAAGCGCTGCCACTTCCCCCGACGAGGTCGGGGCCGACGTGCTAGCGGACCCTAAGGTGCTTCTTTTCCCCGCCGGGGCCGGGAAGCGAGGATCCGTGGCGTGCGGGCGACCCTAAGGTGCTCCCTCCCTGCCGAAGCTAGGAAGTAGAGGTCGAGACCCGGGAACGACGATCCGTCGCGTCGCGGTGCTCGCAGTGTGCTGCGTCCCTCATCGAGGACAATCTACCAACCGCACTAGCACGAACTTGCTACAGTGGTCCGAGTGCCTCCACCGAGGCGGCCGATCTTCGAGAGTTCGGCGACCCGACGACGAACATGACCACGCCGCGCAACGTCTGCAGCGTGCCGGTCGTCCGGGCGCTGGACCGGCGTTCCGTAACAATGAGACCCGGCTAAGGCGGCGGAAAACAAAATAATTTATTGATAGTCGATCCTTAGGTCCATCTACTTGTTGGTATTTGATGTTTTACTCTGCCAGCAAATATAGTAATTATTATTGTCTTGTCTTGTTTTGATTTTGAATTAAAATTACTCGCATCGCATTCTATAATAGGCCGATGGGCTACTAAAAAATAGAGGCATTGAAAATAATTTAATCACTAAGCAAATATTTGTAGTTTGGCACAAACGGTCAATTAAATCGGTACTATAGCGTCCATGACAGCTCGCGTAGCGCCAAAGATTTAAAACGTGATTTTTATTTGTTCGAGCAGCATACTAAAAAGAGTTCACTTCCCTGATAAAAGTCAACGTTGTGGTGTAGCCTCAGTAGGCCCAGTGGTAGAGCGAACTACTAGTCCTTTATCTTGCTAAAAGCATTTCTGGCCATTCCTATCCTGGTGGAGGCTGCCCCATCCGCACCCTTGATGTTGAGCCCTGATTACCCCAGTCCTGCCTCAGGGACTGGTCAGTGGTCAGCCATTTTTTCTACGTGGCCAGCAGAGCCGCCGCCCCCACAGAGTAAGTCCACATATCCCATGGTGTAAGATGGGTGCATATGTGTGCGGTTAGAGATGTGCTGTTGTATGTTTTTGTGTGTTGCAAAGTGGGCATGGAGGTGATGGATGAGTGGGTATTGCTCACTCTCATACAAACACTATCTTGTGTTTGTTTGAGAGAAGCAGTGGTAATTTTTCTTTTCTAAGTTGTGCGAGTGTTCGTCTGGTTTTTGCGTGGCAGGGTTTTCTCTGATATATCCACTGATGGCGATTGTTGTTGAATTGTTTCGTTTGGTTTTCTGTTGCGTTGGTATTTCTAGAGTTGCGTATTGCGTTCAGGTTGTGTTGTATTTGTTTCGTAAGTTGTTGAGGTTTTATCTGTATCTATTTGGTAAATGTAGATGTTTTTGTTAAGGAGGATTGATTGCCTGATAGTTCTAGAAGGGTTTGTGTTTTGTGTGAGGTGGTGGAGGGGATGTGAGGGTATTTAAAATTTCTGCTTTAGTAATGATACTTATAGTTTGAGGTGGTTTTCAACTGGGTGTATCATTGTTCCTATCCTCGTCCTGATTTCTGTTTCACATCTTCCATCCTCCGTTATCCACGCTCCAAAATATTTGAACTTGTTGACCTGCTCAACTCTTTTTTCGTCTATGACAATAGCAAAAAGCTCTTCCACTTTTGGATATCTTCATGCCCTTTGTTTTCTTCACGTTTATCTTTATATCATTATGTTTTTGCTACATCGTTTAATTTATCCAAAATCAATTGCAGCCGCAATAATAGCATAAATACGCCTACATGACTTTCTTGTAACTATATATCACTTACACATTAGCCTACTACATTATATGACATACATTTTTAACTAAACAAATAAACTACTACAAATCGGTTGATCAGTAGGTTACACTTCAAAGCCGTCGTGAACAACGTTAAGCCAAAGCCGTCGTGAACAACCAACATCTGCTAAACTACCACTATAGAAAGGTCGCTCTCCGACTTAAACTGAATTGTAGCAGAAGAATTTATATCAACGTGTAGGCCTAGCAGTATGATCCAGAAATGCTATTTTAATAAATCTTAGGGATGTGCCTGGTGGAAACATAATGGCGGCTGTCTTAGTCTGATGCAGGCTATTGTATAACTTGCACGTCATTTTTCAGTGCTTATGTTGGACGTTCCATTTCATTTTGTTTCAAGCTTTGTATTAGTTATGTTGCTAGCCTATACTACAGTGTTTTTGTGAAATAAAGATCTATGGACAGCAGCTGCATTGTACAACATCATAAGCGTTGCATTTATCAGTCAATTTAGGTTTTACGTTACCGAACCGTCCATTTTTGGGTTATTGTGATCATTTGTAAATTGCACGTACATCATTGTGTTATCGACATTAGTGGCATAAAAATTTGACCTTATGACACACCAACAGTATGGAAATGCGTACCATGACAAAGAATACACCATCGCTCAGAGAAATTCTGAATCCAATCAGCCGTAATATTTATAAGCGTCAATAGTCATGTCGTGTCAATTGTCTCATGTGCAGGAGTTAACGCGTGCCTCATTAATGACTTCGATGTGTCTTTTCAAATCCCAAATGCGCAGAGACTCATGAAGTTCAAGTTCGTCTAGAGGCCTGGACGCTCCTGTCTACAAACCAGGGTTAATGTGAGTAAGCGTAGTACTTATGAAACAAGATTCAAAATCATTTTTGCGCATAGTTTGAAACGGTTAGGTGCAGCATTACGCCCTAAAATTAATGAAGAAGGCGTAAGCATACACTCGATTTTGAAGATCTATAGGCGTAGCAGCTGCCTGTGTTAGTTTAGCTTTGTTTTGATGTCCTCGCGGAATCAACGGGGTTCAAAATCGACAATGACTATTAAATGCTTACAAATCTGCTGTTAGCACATCCTCCGCTTTCGAATTCTAATCGGCGTCTAGATAAAAGTTAATGAAAAAAGTTAAGTTTATGTACAGCCTGTCCTGTAGGCTAATCATTTTTCAAAGGCACAGGCTTAGAAGACGCGACTTTCTTAAGAAGGAGACGTAACGCTACGCCGATTTAATCAGGAATATAATAAACTCTGCTGCCAACAATTGAAAACTCATTATCGTGCTCAGTTCAGAGGCCTCTGCGTCATAGCTACATATCACGACGTCGTCGCAAACTTTCCAACGCAGTCGGATACCATCAAATCACGATGTGGCGGATATCTGGACCAGAGCTGTCTAGAAACGAGTACTACGACAATCCGCCATTTTGGAACGAGTTTTGTCCAGTCACTTGACGTCAAGTTCTGGATTTTCACCGGTCTGCGGAAAATAAATGTGTGTAGGCTTAAATAATTTTTGGAAGACGAACAGGTTCATAATATATCGACCGATTTAGCCAGCAAATATTTCAGCAATATGCTGATAGAGCGTCGTGCGCTGCTTAAAATATGCTTTTTCCGGCCTGCTTATTGAATTCGTATGCAGATATTTATTAGTATTTGTATTTGTATTCGAACAGTTTGCAGTGATGACCAGATGATCATCCACGATTATGTTTATCATTGAGATCCATGGCGCTTTGTTACTGGTCTTTTTTTACTATAGGCCCACTGGCTGTGATCTAAACGTGTGGAAGGGAATGGAATGTGGCATCAGGGAGCAATCGCAACTCCTTAATATAATTTAGCAGAGGGAAAACGGGGAAATTCAGCAAAAGTCTATTTTGAGATAATTAGCTTCAAAGTTGGTAAAAAATCAAATATGGAATCAGTCAGTTATGGGAAGGTCACTGAATTAGTTAATACTTGACAAAGTTAAAAATCTGTTGCTTTAATTGCAATAAAAGAACGAGAAAAATTTACTGCACTTTTCGCAGCCATGTTGAAAAGAACAAAAGGCGACACCTGAAGTACAACAGTGGGTGAATGTAAAAAATAACATTAAAAAAGAAAATGAGTTTTGTCGTAATCTTTTTGCACTTCCTTCACAGAGGAACTTCGTAGCTACTCCGTTGCGTCCTCAGTTGACAAAGGAAAAAATATATTTTGCCCTTTTGCACCCGGGCTCCGCAATAACATTCTCGGCCGCATTCACTTAGCACGCAGAGGCTGGATTAAGTGTCGGCGACTTTTTATGGGGTGTGTTTGCCCCTAAGTGTAGCATTATAGCATTGCTCCTGCACATCAGAAACGCTACTTTGATCTCGTAAAATTATTATATTTCTCGCCAGAATTTTAAAATTTGAATCTGAATGCATAATTCAGCGCAGCGCGCTCTGTCGAACATAATCGACAAACATCATCAACCACAAATATTTTCAATGACGTGTTGATCATGTTCAGCATCAGCGAGTTATGAAGAAAATTAGACTCGCATTCTTTAACGTGAGTGTAGTGCTCTGTGATGCATTGCTGCACATCAGCCGCGCAGCGTTGATGGATGGCACAGAGAATCTTGAGATAGAGAACGAACGTGACTGGACACACAGCGAGGCACACAGAGCGCGCGTCTGTTCTATTTGACACAGACGCGCAGAGCGAACACAATCCGAGCAGCGTTTGGAGCTGTTTGTCGTAAACGGCTGCCCACTGCGTCGTCAGTAACGCTGGACATCCATGTTCAGCAAACTGTTTATTTCCTAAAGAATGTTTAAACATGTCGACAACGTCGTTGCACGTCTCATAGGCTGCCTTATAGTGACGTTGAGTGTAGTAGAGATTGGCTAGATACGTCTTGGCGATGAACCAAGACACGTTTACTGACGGACTGCGACCTGGCGACTCTCGGTAGAGACGCGCTGTATTGACAGTTTTCTCTGCCGTGTCTGTGAACATCTCATATACAGCCAAAGATAGCGTGTCAAACGCGTGGGCAGTTACGCCCAAAAATTCACTCATGATCTGTTCATTGTGTTTTGTGTACAAGATGCATTTTGAAACTTCGTGTGCTACAAAATCTGCATTTGATCGGTTTGACAAAAAGTTTTTTTTAGTCTCAGATTCTGTACCAATTTCGTGGGTGACTTTCTGGTCCGCGTCGTATTCTAGGAAGAAGCTGACAATAAAACAATCAAAGACTGTATTGTCTATACGACGTAAATCACGCTCCGTGGACTGATGCAGTCTCGTGGCGGCAATAAAGCATGCTTCTGCTCGACTCACGCCTTGCGTTTTCGCTGTGTCACGGATGACTGCCTCTCTGTGATAAGTGAGTCCGCGGTAAACATCAACCAGTTCTTGAACTAAGGCCGTCTGTAAATCTTGTGAAAAATTATTTGAACCTAAATCACGAAGGGAATCTTTAACGTGAAAAATGCGATCTAGAATAATCAAACCCCTCTGAATCCATGTCGGCATGTCAGACGCAAAGTTGCGCTTGATACTGTAAAGGTCATCGCGAGTGCACAGTGCTTGCATTCGAGCAATCAACCCATAGGATGCAGAAGCATTATATAGAGCCGCGACGTTATTGGATACATCAGTGTCCACCAAGTGATTCATCATGTTGTTGGCGGGTATGAAATAGTTGCAGCAGAACTTAGATGTCAGCCACTCAGCCATTTGTATCAGTAGTTGCTGTATTGAATGCACTAACGAATGTTCAGCCCAAAATTCTTTCGGTCGCTCCTCGCACGCCCACAGCATCAACGTCTTGAAGTAGTACGTGCACAAATATGTTTCGGTGTCTTTTTGTTTTCCAATTTGTTCGATCATCTTGCATATGAGTCTTAGCACACGATATGCGATTCTCAGTGAGCTCCTCCAACTGCGAATGACGAGCAATTCAGCCTTTGAGAATGAAAACCTCCATTCGTTCTTGGTTTCCCTGTTAAAACTCCGTTTGTGTGCTATGCAAACTAAGTCACACCCATATCTGACGACTTGTTTGATGACAGACTTGGACGGACAGGCGTGACGGCGTGTTCTAGTGATCCACTCGGACGCCTCTACCGGCCAGTACGGACAGTGAACGGCGCGAACATTGTCTCGCAGCGGTATCACAGAACTGGTATCTATTGCTTGGTTCTTGTTTAGCGCGCTCCATTGCAAAATCGCAGCCAACAAATTATATTGATCAGCAGGGCCGTGTACAGAGCTATGTTTGTCCAGTTTAGTGTCTGCCATACGCTTCACTGCATCGCCGCTCTTCTCTTCAATCAGTCTCGCGTAGCCGGGATGCACGTCGTCTGTATAAATTCTGAGCACTACTCCATTATACTTTACAGGAACAAGTTGTTTACGTGGAAAAGCATAACGGCCAATTGAATAGTACATATTATCTACATCCAGTGCATCGATCACCAGCTCACATTCATCCAAGCTCTGAAATATATCCAGGATTTCAACGCTGCTGCCGACTGTCAACCACTGCACTAATTTAAACTGTCCGTGGTGGACGAGCTGCTGACAGAATTTCTTCAGCTCGTCTGCAACAGCCTCCTGCTCCGTCATCGCGCAATCGCTGTCCGTTCTGCTCAACACAGTCTCGCCGCGCAATGGCCTGCATGCACTCATGTGCTCATCACAGCCTGGGCGCAGTAGGCATTGACGTTTAGTTGGGAATTATAAACTAGCGAAAAGTTGTTTGAATTTGTATCAAGCATATAACACTCTGTGATTCAGTATCCGACCGCTCAAGCTTGACGAAGCGCACACTACTATGATTCGGCCTTGGCTTTTCTGTCACCTTACTATGAGAAATGCCCGCCGTACGATTTCAAACGATAGCAGAACTGGAGGAATGTGTAATCTTGATGTTGATCAGCTTTATTCTAAATTTGAATCAAACATCAAAATCAAATAATCCGCATCTAATCTTATCTTTAGTCGAAGCATGTCCTGGATTTATTTTAGCCGTATGACACGAAAAACTAACTACAATCGGCTTCCATTTTTGCCTGGCCCGCTGACGGTACTATTTTAATTACCGGAGGTGCACTACCACTCCTATGTGACAGTGCATGACAGTTATTTGGACTGCAAGAACGGGCATGTGTAACTGTAAAGCGCCCTTGTAATCACTTAGGTCATTTTACGGCGCTATATAAGTTGTCTAGTATTAATAGATTAAACCACTTATTGTACCCCAGCAGGTCGGGGAACAAAGAATTGATCTTCAGCCCAGAGCTCCCCGGGAAAGTTGTGAAAGGCGACATAAGAGGGAGGTCGAGCGATTCCTTGCTTGGTAAAGCCGAGGCCGAGACACTGAACCGGACTGTAATAGTCTTCGGTACTACACACGGTCCTTACACTCTCAGAACACTATTGATCGAACCGCATTAGCGTTCCTTAACACGCTGCATCTTCTACATGAAGTTTTACGTGTTATTTTACATGTAATTTTACATACAACCATGTTTAGAAAAATTAAATCTAAGACGTGCTTAACTGGGTTTCATGCAAGCCATGCATGAAACCCAGTTAAAAAGCAATCCGTGCATGAAACCCAGTGATGAAAATCGTTGTAATGACAACGGTCGTCCCTCCGACTAATCACGGATGGATGCCAAATTTCCTGTCAGATTATATGTACAATTTTATACAAAATATGCAGCGTGCAAAGGAACGCTTAGGCCCACGACGTAATGCGGCCTACGACGTTATCGTAGCAGTATAACCTACACTGAGCGGCTGCACTACTTGTACCGAGTAATAAATTCAGACGCTTGCGATATTCTGCGAAGCAGAGTTCGACTTCATGCAGTTAGCGTTGAAATTGCAGGAGCGCTCGGAGAGTATTCATGTACTTACAAAATGCAGGCCTACAGGTACGGTAGATATAGGTAAGGCAAAACCTTCAAGCAATCGAAACCAAGTAGCAGGCGTGAACAGTTTTGTCTTGTGTGCGTTGTGCAGTCTGCAATTCGAGCATCAGATCAGTTTTAACAAAATCAAGTGCTCTGCATGCATCATTGCTACATTGATAGGCGCCAATGGATGCAATGCTGCCTCTTTAAACACAATGACTCTTAAACTCACATTAGAAAAAAATTGCGCTTGGATGTTGCGTGTCACTAAGTCTTGTTGGCCATGCCAGCAATCTTAGCTCTAAACAAGCAAGACTTAACTGATGTAAAATGCATTAAACTAAGCACCACGCCGCACGCTTAACTACAGATCCGCGTGACTGTGGCCTATGTCATAAAGGCTTGGGCCAAAATATCATAAACGCGTCGCTTTACTATCCGTACATCACGAGAGCCGCTCATATGCATATACAATATACATGTATGCAATAATTATAATCATATGGATATCTATAATGGCGAGAAGCTGCAGAGAACAGATCAGAGGTCAATGGGTTCAATAGGTCACTGTTACCGGCCGCTCCGCTCAGTGCCGGGGGTGTGGCGACACGTGAATATTCATGAAGATAAGTCAAGAATGCAAGCAAGGGCTGCCTCTGCTAACTGTGATCCATCGATGCGCCAGCGAGGCCTGCTGTACATATATGCTGTCAATGTTGTAGTTAATTATGAAATTGCATGCAAAATATGCACTGTGGAAAGCAAGGCCGGTGTTAGAATGGGGTATGCCGGGCACCCCCCTGAAAACATCTTGATGGGCCCCCACGGCACCATGGTTTTGAATGTTCTTAAAACCAAAGGATTTTCCTCAATGTTTTTCTATTTTCGAGCTTCATTTATCCTTTCAAAACAAACTCACAAGCGCGGGGGGAGAAAGGTGCTGGCAGAAATGTATCCCAAAACTTGCGCAATCTACTTCACACCGAATCGGTCCCTGATGACCCCTCAGTGGGCCCCCAAATTAGATTACAAAACCTTCAAATATGCCTTTTGCCTCTAACTACAGTACATGTACGTCAAATTAGAAACTTTTTCCCAAAGTGGGCCCCCCAAGACGTGCCCCCCCCAGCCGGGGGGTGCGCGGGGCCCTAACGCCGGCCCTGGTGAAAAGCGACTCTAGCTGTTCTATATAGAACGTTTAACCTTACAGTTTTAGCAGTTGTTAACCTTTTAGCTGCTATTTCTCGCACTAGCTGCTATCAAAACAAGGGCGTTTCGAAAGCGAAAGCTGCACGGTACATTATCGACCATCGCGTGCAACGCCACATGATTGCAGTGTTCTCACTTGACATGACCTGTTTTTCTCAACCGACCTGATCAAAGTGCTTGATGAACACTATTATTGTTATTGCTCTGTCAAAATTTATGGGCATAAAGAAAATATCGTAAATTTAATTCGCTTTTATCCTCCGAAATCCAATTTTTCTATTCAAAACAAACTCATTAGCGGTGGGGGGAATGCTGACAGAGCTGTTCCACCACAAAAGGATCTTAGCCCGGCGCTCAGCGTGACGTAATCGTGTTTGATGCAGACGAAAACACCCTCAAACACGCACTAAACGGATCTTTACTCGCTTTTTTAAATTGCTCAGAAAATTTATCGATTGCTCCACAAATTGATTGATAAAACGACTGCTCGACGATTGCTCGATCACCGCCTATATTGCTCGCAAATCGTGCACTTGCTCGAAAAGTGAGAACACTGGTTGAGGCGATCACAACAGCTGAGCAGTGATACCAAACCTAGAGGCTTACAAAAGTGTTAAAACATTGTTATACCTCCTTCGTTCCATACAATGTCATGGTTGCACAGGCAATTCTCTCTCTCCGAAATCTATGATCCTATTATTGAAAATATGAAAACCTTCAAGGTGGGGCTGCTCTCCAAACATATTCCAATTTACATATCTATGTGTACCGGACATTGAGACATCTCTGTACAGTGTTGTAAATTTAGGTATTTGAAGTGACAGTATATAAAATATTTTCAGGTTTCATTCAACAAAATTGCAATCACATGTTTATTAGGGTGGTCCTTAATTTGACATGTCAGAAATTTTTACCTCTGACCCTCTCAAGTGGTTCCATTTCAGTAAAAAATATATTGTGTGAAATTTGAAGCAGATCGATTAATATTTAGAGGTGGCTCAAGGGCCTCAAAGTTTACAATGTACAGTAATGTGAAAAAGTTTGAAACATTCCAGATAAATATCAATTTTCGCGAGTTTTTAACATACGGCTTGCCATAGAATTTCTGTGACGTCATTATATTTTCTGAATTTACTTATTCTTCACTAGTAAACAATTCGCTGCAAGTTTTTCAGCATATAAGACATAAATAATATTCGTGTGTACTGATGTTAGCGTTCTATACATATCTGTCTATGTTGCTTGCATAACTATCGTTATTATAAGGCTGCAAATCTAGACACTGTAGTCCTTTTCTACGCTATTGCTGAATACTTGCTAACCAACATTGTGTAAGCTTCACGTGAGGCAGTTATACGTGCTAAGGGTTACCCGACAAAGTACTAGAG
>JAQIWG010007763.1:0-12022 GCA_034695025.1 Chamaedrilus cognettii | reverse complement strand
TTTCTCCTTGTCCCTTCTCTCAACCAGCTGCGTCTCCTTACAAGATCCCGTCCTGACTTCTCGCATAGCCACAGCATCCAGTTCCCATCCCAGCAATCGACTTACAAGAAACAAAAGAGACTTTTGAAGAGCAGTCCATATTCTATTCGTTACATAAAGGTAATTGAATTCTCTATCTGGGCAATACACTGTGCAATCTGTGAATTTGATAGTAAAAAATTATGAGAAATTTAAGTAAGTTTGCCTTGACATGGGTCACCTTGTACTAGTTAACAATTTTTTTCAACGTTCTGCTTGAAGTTCTTGTAGTTTTCAACACTTGTACCAATTTTGTGAGTGGGAAATTTTCCGATGATGATGATGGGCGCTCTGATAGTTTTTTTATTATTTTGTATAACTGATGGACAACATATTACGTTTAATTATTTTTGCTGATTTTACGACCCCATATAGCACTGGTGTCTCTGTACTAGATTTTCTTGAAGCCTTCATCGTTTCGTCATCAGAGACTTCAATATTATGCTCCTCCAATTGCTGTCGTAGGATCTGCAGCGGTCAATGCGTCATGGCTGCTCATCACCAAGATACAGCTTTATGAGGGCGGGTAACGCTCCAAGTTTTTATTATGCAGATACAAGAAGTTGACTTCAGCTTCCCACAAATCTTATTACGTTTCCATGGCAGACACTAGCCACTTTGTTAATCGTACATCACCGTGATATAGCTCACTCGCCCTCATAGTGAGAGTAACAGTTGCGTTAAGGTTGAGAAGATGTCTTTGTCGGTCAAAATATCCTAAGATATTTGTGACCTGTGTTTCCTGGGTATAGTCTCACGAGGGCGATCCCATGATCAGGACCAACTCCCTTCTTTGCCACTTTTTAGAGATTGCAAGTTATAATCGGCATCACCAGAATTTAACTTAGTTTGTCAATTCAGTAGGTAGGCCTACTACTGCTAACCTTAGACTCTGTGGCTTATATATTATTATCAGCCACTGTGAAAATGATAGATGTTGTTTAATTATATTTATTTCCATAATCAATAACCAGAAATCTACCAATCGAAGATCACTCCTTTCTCACACTCCACCTTCGTCCAGCAATGGTTGCCAAAAATGATGAACAAGCAGTTAATCTTTGCAATGAAAATTTATCAACATTGATATGAGTTTACATCAACTTCCTGCATATGCATGGTCCGTCAATCTCGAAGGGTTAACCGCGCTCCTAAATCTGGCATCTTTGTCATTAGTAGCCGTGACATGATGATTGCAGCAGATCCAGCTACAGCAGCAGGAGCAGCATATTGTACCACTAGTGAAAATACTCTGCGCAACATGATGTACTATGAAGGCAGGAAGAAAATTAATTTGTTCACCAACTTTTGAGGTTATGTGATGGTAAGCAAGGTAAATAACATTATTTTATTTTGGATGATGGTTTTTTCACAAAGCTGAGTAAGAAGTAATACGTAGCCTAGTCTATTTTCATCGTCGAACGTCTCCAGAAAACAAATTTTTAAAAATGAACTCGGACATTTTTTGTCGACTTGCCAAAATTGTTGTTTATTGCAGCTCATTAACGGATTATTACTAATTTATAGGTAATCCAGATAAAGATAACAGAACAAATTACTAAACCGCACTAGGTAAACAATTAACTCATTTATAAACATTTACTTCTCTTAAATCAAAACCAAAGCGATACACAAAACAAAATCTCACAAGGTCCTTAAATATGACAGAACAACCAAGTATAAGGCTAAGACCTTATCCAGTCTGAAAGGTGCATCGATTCTATTTTTATCCATAGCGACACACCGGTTTATTTCGTTTCAGGGGGCAGTTCGATGGCCTCTACTGTTAGGTCTGGGTTCATGTCCGTAACGGCGTTGATCGCATCAGCGAAAGCCTACAGTGAGATAACACAACAGACTAGACAACTGAGTTTTGTTAAGAATATTCAGGGTTAAACATTTGCAGCATGGCTCCCAATGTAGCATATTTAATAATGTAGCGTGTTTAAAAATGTAGTATGTTTCATAATATAGCATGTTTCAAAATGTAGTATGTTTCAAAATGTAGTACGTTTCATAATGTAGCATGTTTCATAATGTAGCTTTTCTCGCAATGTAGCACATCTCATAATGTATTTCACATGATGTAGCATTTCATAACATAGCATGTCTGCAGGCCTGTATATAATGCGGATTCACATCGCAATTTGCGAATCAATTTGACCCCATTTGCGAATCAAACACAAATTTGATTCGTAACGTTTGCGAATCACAAATTGTGCAACTCAAGGCTCAATAAACCGACGCGTGGTGTTGTTGATTAGACTTTCAGTTGCAGCCGCGCTATATAGCAACCAATTGACATAGGCCTACCAACTGTACCCAATAACGACAACATCCACGATGACATCACGGAGCATCTTAGGTGTAATATTGGATCGTGTGGTGGAGATAATAAAATAGTTGGCGACTACTAAAGGCTGCACAGTACAGTGCAGACTCGGCATGCAGGTATGTATCATCCCTTGGACTCTTTCAAACTACTAATCAAATTAGTGAAACTGCAAATCAAAATTGAAATTATTTCGCAAAACTGCTAATCAATTCTCTAGGCTTAAATACAGGCCTGCATGTCGCATAATGCAGCATTTCTTTACCATATAGCAGGCCTTAACCTTTATATGGCCTTAACTTTGTGTAATGACCTTTACCTTATCATGGTCGACTTCATCAGCAGATTTGGGTGTCCTTCCATCAGCATCATCAGGCTTTGTACTGCTTTGTGCTTTCTGCTAAAAGAAATCATGCATCGGCATTTAGTCAGTTATTAATTACTCACTATTATATATAATTATTTACTCAGATCGATAAATTCTATTTGTGTTTCTTTGGGCGTAGCCTAGACCACAATGTGATTACTGCACGACTCTGCACAATAAAACTGTGGCTGGCTAAACTTTCTTAAAATCCCCTACAAGCAGTATGGTATGCCTCCCTTCAAAAAATCCTAACAGCCTATAGTAAGAACTGGCAATATCCATATCCAATTTAATTAAATGTGTTATTAATACATTACATTCTTATTTTTAATGCATTGCTTTCTTATTACCTGATGCGCCTTATTAGCTTTAAAATCGAAATAATTTACTACTATAAAAAGCATGATATAGGCCTACTTGGTCGGTCAGATTTCTCATATTGTTTCCCTGTGATGCCATGGCTGAGGGTTCTTTGATAGAATGGGTCCCCTTGCCAACCAGTCTCTGCCAACTAGTCTAGTTTCAATGATGTCTGTCTCCTGAAATCGAAATTATGTCATTTTTGAATGAGACGTCTAATTCAGACGAAATCCTAAATCAAAATAGTTTTGCATGCTCATTACTGAAATGATTATACATTAATGCTGCTATATATTATTGTCGAAATCAGCGTGATGTGATCAAAATGAATCAATTTGGCTGTCGTAGCTAGTATGTATAAGAAGTATTGTATGTATGCATGATGTCGCAGCCTAGTAGTCTAGCACACAGCTACATGTAGGCTATGTATAACGTAATCTAAAGTATTTCAGGTGAGCTACCAAGTCCTGTAGTTTTCATATGTCTAGGCCTATAGGCCTGCATCAGTCTGAACACATTGATAACTACACGCCGTAGGCGTGTGTAGGCCTATCGCATAGCCTAAAAACTAGAATTATACGCCTATGGCGTTATTATAATCTAGGCCTACCCCAGTCTAAAAGTAGCTTAGGCACATACTCCACAGTAGCCTACATGCATAATAAATTATATGGCTCACACAAAATTTTGTGTACAAAATTGCTTACTAACTTGCGTCGCAGGCTTGCAGCTGATAGTGCAGCTCACGACTCCTGCGTAATGACTAATGATAGGCCTACAGACCGGATATTCGCCTGAAGTTATTGCTAGAACGTCGTAGCCTAGGCCTGTCAAGCTCCTTTAACGTACGTCGACTAGACCACTAGTTAGCCGAGGCCCGTAGTGACCTAGATTAAAGGATTGGGATAGGCCCCCGTATCATGCTTCATGATTTATATGCCGCGTGACGTGAATCATGTTTTGACACCTGTTTAGCGTTCATATTTGTGTAAAATATAATTGTTGACCTTAATTTGTAATCTCCCTTAACTTTGAGATATTGTGGATTTTTAGGCCTAGAGCGCATTTTAAAAACACTCCAGCAAAAAATCATGACACTGCTAGACAGTGGTGCCAGTGCTGGGTATTTATCCATTGATTTGGGGATATTCAGTAATGGAGAGATATTATTCTCTAAAGCAGTATAATAATCTTGGTATATTTTTGATAAAATGACATTTTATAATGGTCACTGGGTATACTATTTCCCTAGAATCGCAATCTAGAACTATCAATAGCCGAGATACGTAGAAGTTAAGGATATTTCATTTTGGTCTAATGGTGTCACTGCTGCCAGATGCTGTATGACGGTGCGCCATCAACAAACATGGTCGCTGTTTCTTAGTTACGTGGCAGGTTGGGCATTTAATTTATTTTTGAAAGTGTCTAAATTAGGCACAATCCTTTTCTAAATAAATTTTTGCTTTAGATAAAATTACACCGTCGATGCTCGTGTGGGTGAATGTCAAATAATGCATTTTCAGCAATATCAGCTATGAATCTATTTGTTTTCTTATACCGGTAGCTTACTGGTTTCTGTTGTCGTTTTCAGTAGAACGAGTGAAGGAGCAGGAATTCGTTGATTGGCTCAGACTCAGAAAGGAAGATGGGCCTATGCAAATGTCCGAAGAAGAAAGTGACGAATCTGTTCTGCTTTGAACACACAGTGAACGTGTGTGAGCATTGTCTGGTCGCCAACCACTCAAAGGTCTGACTGTCTTAGAAGTTTTATGACCGGACTTGTGTAGCAATGAAGACCAAAACAGTCAAAAGAACCGCCCCATCAGTCGCTTTTTACGACTTTTCTGGAAAATTATGGGCTGCAGACCTATTTCCTCTTTATCGCAGACTGCAGATGCTACTCAAAGATCTCAGTCTCGGCTCCAGTAGCTCTAGTTTTGCCTCTACAGCGAGGCTAACGATCTCCTCATATCCTAAGATTGCCTAGGATCCTAAGATGCTAAGATTAGGCAGGGCCTAAGATTGTGTTATTGCATTTACTTGTATTGCAGCAATACAATTTATGTTGGTCAGCCTTATTTCTTTGCATGTGCGTCTGTTTCTGTGTATGTATGTGTGTCGGTCTCTACAGTGTGTGGTTCAGTCCTATCTTCAGTGGCTGCAGGACAGCGACTATGACCCCTCATGTCGACTCTGCGGCAAAAACCTTTCAGATGAGAGCGGTGGTCCCTGCGTGCGACTGCTTTGCTATGGTTAGTCCTCTTCAACTAAAAGAAATGGTATATTAATGCCGTACGTAAGTTTGCTTTTTTTCACATTAGCATTAGCTAACAGGATCAGGTGTCTGTTGTTATTTTCCCTCTGTTTGCTCTGAAAATTTAATTTTGCATTTTTGTTAAAGGTGTTTATAGACATTTATACAGACAGATAAAGAGGCAGTTTTATAAAGAGCCAGTTTTTCATAATATGCGTAAAAACGGATCAATTTGTTAAACTAATAATGATAAATAGTGATTGCGTGGTGCAGACTTGTTCCACTGGTCGTGCCTGGATGCATACGCGCGCAGCCTGCCCCCCACCACGGCCCCTGCCGGCTACACATGCCCCATCTGTCACGTCGGGCTGTTTCCAGCGCCCAACGTCGTGTCGCCCGTCGTCGACACGCTGAGGGAACACCTCTCCACCGTCAACTGGGCGCGCGCCGGGCTCGGTCTACCCATGGTGAGGATGGGCTTGGATTTCATAGACGTATCTTAGTTTTTACCTTGACTTCTTGCTTAACCTAAAAAGATACCTTAACTGTAGCTCATAACTGCCATTCACAAACCGTTACAAATTACTATGAATTTGGAAACAATGCGACAACAAATTTTTGCCTTTTGAGCAAAACAATCCATGCATATCGTTTTTGTATATGTCTATAATAAATTTATTTGACATACTTATAGATAGTTAGTACTTTTTTGTTTAACGCCACCAATGTATTTGTGCATTCAAAAGTGAAACGATCACTGGGAAATGTTTCTACACTCTAATCCATCTGTGATTATTCCCAGATCTCTGAACCAGACGTGGCTCGCCCCCAGGCACCGAACGGCCTGCCCCCTGCCCACGCTGACTCGTACTACGGCGCTCGAGGTGGTGCAGGCTATGCTGCTCAAGGGGGCGGAGGAGCGTACCCGCAGAGTGTCGTGGCTATGGAGGAAACGGCGGCGTATTCGCGTTCAGGGGACAAGGTCGATTTGTACAACAGTGAGTGGAGGGTTAGCTCTTGAATGCGTTAACGATTATTGTGTCGTAATGCAGAATCCAGCATTGAAACATTGTACTAGTTAGTGTCTTTTTTATGTATCACTATGAAATCATGTGACGTTAGCGTATTTAAAATCTTATATTATATTTTGTTGGGGAAAATGCTTTGACTTTATTTAAATTGTAGATAATTACGTGGATAATTTAATACACTGCGCAGGAGAAAAGGCCTCAGGTGAGGAAAACGTGAAAAGCTTTTAGATTTTTACTGATCAGCAAAAACATGCGGATTTAATTTTAAATTTTATCAGCAATTTTAAATTTAATTAACAAGATACATCTTACAAAAGAATCTTGCTAATACTTTTGTAAAAAATCACCTTCGACAATAATTATACTCTATCTCTGCAGAGAAGAAGTGAAACAAGAACGAGTGTGAGAGATTAATGCTGTCTCAGGTTTGCAGTCGATCCTGTCAACGGGTGAAGCCTCGTTGAACGTGTCACACGACCACGATCAGGACAAGTACAAGCGTCGCCCGGCCTTCCAGTGGCTCTCTCGCTGGTTCAGGTACTTTTAGTCCCTTTAATCAGGTACTACTACTCCCTTTTATCAGGTACAAACGTCGCCTGGCCTTCCAGTGGCGCTCTCGCTGGTTTAGGTATCAAAACTCTTGAGTTGCTTTTCTTCTTCTTTTGGTTCATCCATCGGCTGTGCGAGTTTGTTAAGTTGCTTTTATAGTAGGCTTATAGTTACTGCAGTTTTTGTGGGTTGCAATAAATTGATTTAGTATAAATTTGCTATCCTTTTCAATGTTCCTGGTTATAAGTTTGGATTTCAATTTTGTTTTGTTTACGTAGATTTCTTGTATATTTGGTCCTTTTTTTCCACGGATACCCAACCAATTATTTTTTGATTTTTTGCGTTTGTCAGTTCGCGAGGGAGCGGCAGCAAGCGCGTAGGTGGCAGGGAGGCGGTGGCGCGGCGCTACGTTGTGCTGGCGGTGCTCGCTGCGCTCGCGCTGCTCACACTCATCGTCGTATTTGCGAAGTTTGGTCGCTCCGACACGGACGACGATCCCTTCCTCGATCCCATCGGCAATCCAAACATCCGCGTCGGGGATTCGTAGGGATCCCTGGATCTGCTCGATTCCTGGATGTTTTAGATTCATGGATGTTTTGGATTATTGGATGTTTTGTATCCCTGGATCTGCTGAATCCCTGGATGTTTTGATTTCCTGGATCTTCTGGATCCCTGAACGTTCTGGATTTCCGGATCCCTGGATTCCTTGTTCATCTGGATGCTTTGGATTCTTGAATGTTTGGATCTTCTGGATACCGTGCCTGGATGTTCTTCGCACAAGGAGTTAGGAGGGATTTGTGTGACCAGAGGAGAAAATGTGAACGTTCACTGTCGTGTGTTGCAATGAGTACATTGTTAGTTATTGAAATGTAAGGCTACGCATTAGCTGCGCTTGGAAAATTTGATTTATTAAGAAAGGATGCATGCAGTTCGAAAAGCAGCGTAAGCTATGTTGATGGAATCATTGCCCTCCTCAGACCATTGAGTACTATTTGCATCAAGGTAGTGGCTGGTTAAGATGATTGACCTACAAGGTTTTATAGGCAGAGCAGTTGCACTCTGCCTGTTTTAAAAGAAGCAGGCGTAGCACTACACGTGCTGTTTGGGCTAAACTTAGCCACGTCAATGTGTATAGGGTTGCCTGGAGGTTGCAATGACTGTTTGCGTAATAAATTTTAGAGTCCTGTTCAGTTTCTGGTACGCATTGGACAAATAATGAATACGCCCATTAAGCGCATTTGTATATTACTAGTGGTGATGTGACGCTACTGCTTGGCGTGACAAGGGAAAGCGTTTGAAAGAAGGTTCAGAGTTATTTATGTATGCGCTATCCGTTAAAGACTTGTATATAATGTAGCTTGTTGTCGTAAAATGATTTGCTAACAATGATTAGTAGGGATTATTAAATCTATGCTCGCTTACTGTAAAAGTTGAAATTTGTGCTGCACGTTATTTTTGTGGTTTTGACTCTTAAATTTAGCTGCAGTTAATTTTGCACATTTTTGAGGACTGCCCATGGCTTATGTAGCGCTATTTTTGCAAATGAAATTTGATTGAGTTCAACCGTTTGGCAGAATTTTCACAAAATTACGTGCACATAAAAATTTCATGGTTCACAGTATTTGCTAAGAATGCTGCTTAGTACTTTAGTTGGCGCCACTAAGCCCTGGTGAATATGCCGCAGTTTTATGCGAGACGCTTTGTATCTGCTTGTAAATAGTTCTAAAAGCTTGTGACTGATACTGGGTGGTAGTAGTGCTACGCTAGGCTGCATATCAGCCATAGTAGTGCTACGATAGGCTGCGTGTCAGCTGTTTATTTTAACCCAGTGCGCTACGACTTCTGGACTTGCATTGTGTGAAAACTGTTATCCAGTCGTATTCAAAACTGATCATTAGTGCGTAGTTTTGAAAACAAATTTCAGAATTTGATCTTTAATTATTTTGTTATTGCTAAGTTTAGGATGATTGTATATTCACGTTTCAGTGTTAACAAGTCTTTCCATCGCTAGACAGAAAAATTTGAAGTGCAGACTGTGTGACAGTAAAATAGGAAGCAATTTGATGGGATGTATACATGAAGTCTAATTGGCTGTCGATAGGATCAATTTATCCTCTATATAACTCCGCATCGATCAGATAAATTTTTATAAATATTTCCAGTTTGTTTTATTTCACAGATAATGCTTAAAATCATTTTTTAAGCCAGACATTTTTGTTTACTTATTGTTTATATAGCATTTACATTACGTTACATGCCAATGTTTGATATAGCAAGTGAAATTATTGCAAGTGTCTTTATTATCAGCATCATAATTACACTCGAACTGTTAGTGCGACACACGTCCATCACCAACAAACAAACAACACAAGAACACTGAAGTTTTGGTTCTCAACAAAAATCGTTTAATATTACAAGTCGAGTGCAATTTAAACAACGCCATTACGTTAGATGGTTTGTAACATAATTTTACATCACAAATGAGTAAAAGCCACTGTCAGTTCATCTTGTAAAATATTCTTCACAATACCAACCAGAGCTGGTACCATCAAAACAAAATCAAGCTATATTTTAAAATACTGCCAGCGAAGGTCATCATAAAGCCAAGATGTCCAGAACAGCTTGGCAACTGAAGGGTGTAAAATTATAGGCTGCGCCAGGGCTACCGTTAAACTCCTTTCATCTGGTGTTCAGGCGCTACGATCCAGATGGTTTGTTGTCTCAAGACGCCAACTAAACTAACCGACGTGACTGCCTTTTCTGAAGTCTATTAGGTTCTAACGTCTAATACGCTATTATACTACAATTACAGCGGCGCCGAGACCCTTGAAATTTGATGTCTGGAGACGCCGCAGGAACGATCTTCAGGCGCTTTGAGACGCAAAGGGTACGATTTTTATGGTCTACATCAAGTTTTCTGGCGTCATAGACGTCGCGACGCCGATTAACTGAAGCCCTGAGCCGCCAAATTTAAACCCTAAAAATAAATTTAAAGCAAACCGTTTGCGTCCTGTCAGTCAAATGCATTTCGCAGCTTGCTACCGGCCATTTACTATGATACAGCAAATTGAATAACATGAACCAGGTAACTTTACAGCAGCCAGCAGTGCATAAGTGAGTTCCAACCACAAGTCATGTTTGTCTATCAGTACTCGGTCACAGTGTTCACACCATAGACTTCAGTCACAGATTTGTACATTAGGTCTTTCGTAGGGGAACAACCAACTCGGTCACCGATTTAGACGAGCACCGAATCTATGCGCAAAAAGGCCACGCGCTGATCCAACACAGAAGTATTGTCACAGAGCAGTTATTCCAAGTCCTCATTTTCCTCTTCCTCTCCACTTGCACCCTCTTCTGCACCGCTGCCTTCCACTTCACTGCTCTCCCAGTCCTCCTGTAACATCGACGCACGCACACGATTCACATTAAACGATGTTGCAATGACGTGAAAAGCAGCATTTTGTATTTACGGGAGCCGCAGCTTTACCAAAACATGTGAAAATGATGTCCAACGTAGGTCAAGTAGAAAAAAAATCTGAATTTAGGCTACTGGAAGCCACAGCTTAAGTAAAGCATGTAAAAACAATGGCCAATGTAGGTCCAAATAGAAAATTAAACAAGGTAAATCAGAGAATTGTCTGTGAAAAAGGTAGAGAACTAATAAATTAATCATCTATAAGCTAACGCGGAGACAGTAGTAAATGAATCCCGTTGAAGCTAATACTATCAATAGGCCACTGTATTTCAAGCAGAGAAAAATTAAGATTTAAAATTCATCTACAAAAAGCCAAGATGAGATAGTGGTATTAAATAAAAACATAAAATCCGATCTCACCTCTGATAACATTTCTACATGATTCTCCTCTTCGATCAACAACTCATCGTCAGACGATTCTGTACAAAAAGCATATTAAATTTTTATGACGAAAAACTATTTAAATAATTCGGTCACATTTTCTGAACTATTTGTTTAGCACATCGTAAAAAGTGCAGTAGTCCATACATGACGCATTGACTGTACTTATGTACTGTCCTACAATAAATAAATCTTGTGTGTAAATAACGCAAAATTCGAAAATAACTCCATACGTAACAAAGCTTCGATAAACGCTTATGCCCGGTTTTTTAATCAAGCGTTAAAATTCCAATCACAGATTAAGCTCTCTGCAGCCAATGACGTGGCGTTAAATAAATCATAGATTAAGCATTCAGTGCGCTGATTAGGTTAGATGATGTATTACCTCGGATTAAATTTAAAGACTGGATGGAAAAAATCTAGACCTTAGAATCTCAAGCAACTGACGATCAAGAAGCATGCAATATAGACGATGACTAAGCCTATGCTAAACGTCATCAGTATTTAGTCTATAAGGCGCGACCTACCATCCTTGTAGCTGGACAGAGGCTGCTGTGACGTCACTAGGCTCTCCTGAGTCGCTGCACTGCCCTGTACACGCACAATGATACGCATTACATACAAGACACATTACACTGTGAAGGAGAAAGTAGCGCAGCTATTATATTGAACATCACATGAACTCTTTATGGATTCATGTAATGGAGTCTATCTGAAAAAGGAAAGACTTGGTGTGACAGATAAGATCTATGCAAAAAAATCAAGAAGTTATTGTGTTAGTTAAGAAAGCGTTTATCGGAGAGAAAGAATTATTAACCTGTGACAGGAAAGCTGTATCTGTGAGATAAACTATATTAAGCTGTGAAAAGAAAGAATATCTGAGATATATTCTAAGAATATTAACTTATGATAGAAAACCCTTGCGCTGAGAGAGAGATATAATATTTACCTGTGAAAGAAAGGACTTGAGCTGAGCGTTGACTTGCATGAGTCGCTCCAAGAGCTCAGTCGGCGTGTACATGATCTGTCGCAGCGGCTGCAGCAACTCGTCGACATCCGGCAGCTGTAACAGCAGTCAGATTAGGGTCTGTCAAATTAGGGTTAGGGTCTGTCAGATTAGGGTTAGGGTCTGTCAGATTAGGGTTAGGGTCTGTCAGATTAGGGTTAGGGTCTGTCAGATTAGGGTTAGGGT